>JANHGB010047421.1:0-30814 GCA_026283785.1 Coracopsis vasa
AGGGGTATTCCAGACCACAGCACATCATGCCCAGTATATAAACTGGGGGGAGTTACCCAGAAGGGACCCATTGCTGCTCGGGTCGGGCTGGGTATCGGTCAGTCGGTCGTAGAGCAATTGTATTGTTTCACTTGTGCTTATTGTGTTTATTGTGCATCACTTGTGTTTATTGGGTTTTTTTCCTTTTGCCTTTTAGTTTTATATTCTCTCCCCTTGTTATTTCTATTATTATTATTGTTGCTGTTGTTAGTTTCGTTATATTATACTTTAGTTATTAAACTGTTCTTATCTCAACCCATGGGGTTTCTATTCTTTTGATTCTCCTCCCCATCCTGCCCGGAGGGGAGAAGGAGGGGTGAACAAGTGGCTGCATAGTGCTGAGTTACCAGCTGGGCTTAAACCACAACATCAGCAAAAGCTAATTTCACATAGGTTTTTTAGGAGGTTCATGGCTTGTAAACTCATGCATAAGTAATTATAGAGCCATACTTTACTGAGATTCATGAGAAGAAATAAAATACAAGTCTTAACATATGCCAAACATACTAGTTCCTGCCTACGTATGAATGAAATTGTAGTTAGTTTTATTAGATTCCTTTTCAGCTGACTTTTAGAGGCTCCCTTAAATCTTTTCTATACACTAAATCAGATTTCTCCTCAATAGAAATGTAGGACTGACTCAGCTAGTTCAGTTTTCTTTTACCACAGGCAACTACATTTTGCAATTTCGCTTATGGCAAATCAATCCTCAAAATAGTTTGAAGGTTTTGCTCCTTGTCCTCCTAGAAAAAACTTCACACATGATAGCTAAGTTTGATTTCCCTGCATAAGCAAAGTTCTACTTTTTTTGTGGGGGCTTGTTGCCACAATATCTGATTGCTCTGGAATGCTGTGGGTTAGGTACAAGTGTTCAGAGAAAACATATGTACTCATTAGTGACAAAGATAATCATGACAGATTGTTCCCCATATGTGGAATTACTGTATAGTAATCTTTCTATTTACATGACACATGAAAAATGTATCATTTTCTAATGACAAATTTAATTTTATATAATATCTTATTAATCAGAAAGACATGTGAAAGGTTATTTCATTATCTATTTCTTTAGGGATTACTTGCCATCAATTTAATGTGTTGTATTTATTGCTTTACCATTAACATATTTATTTATATCCTTGCAAAACATGGGCGCTACAATACTGGTTGTAACCAAAAGAAATTAAACAGGACAGAATACTTAGCCTATAACTGATTCCATGAAGCTCAGATAATTCTCTGTACTTCAGCACTTTACCTCCAGCACTTTTTTGATCTACTTTATGTGAGAAAAGTGAAGTATGTATTAGTAAGGCAAAGAAGTCAATTAAACCTTGCAATGCAAATATCAGAATTTACTTATACTTAATTAAACTTTACTGAATAACTTCAATTAAAGTAATTACTTGCTAAATATTAGTAATATTGAAATATTAGTCAAATATTTTCCTCATTTTTCTTCCTTGACATTTGAATGGGTTTAGATATTAAATATTTATAAAGGAAAGTGTCATGTAGGAGAATAAAATAATAAGATAGAGCAGAAAAGTATGCGATCTGGCAAGCAGATGCCTCTTTCTTTATCTCAGCTTTTTTTTTAGTCTCGTTTAAGTCCTCAGTTGTCCAGCAAAAAATGTTAAATGGAAATCTCTTAAAATAGGAATTTTCTTAATTTCTCAAAATAGAATCATATGCCTGTAATCTTTCCTTAGGCAGAACCCTAAACAGCTTGGAGACATATGCAATCTGTTCCAAAACTCATGCAATCAGTGGATACATTTCCACTTCAGTGAATTTTGGGAAAGGTACTATCACAAAAAAGTGAGATGCTGCTATGTCATGTTTTTAGACACTAAGTACATGACTTCCGAGGAAAATGGTGGAATCACCATCCCTGAGAGTGTAGATGAGGCCTTCAGTGACATAGTTTCATGGTAGTCTTGGCAGTCCTGGGGCCATGGTCGGACTTGATGATCTTAAAGGTCTTTTCCAACCTAGTTAATTCTATGATTTTATGACAGTTTTATAACTTTGTCTGAACGATTTTAATCTCAAGCACAGGCTGTGGTACATGATATTCAGTGACCTAAACTGAGGAGAAAACTATGCCCGAGACAGACTTAGAAACCCAAACCTTTTTTTCTTCAGATACTTTGGATGAAAAAAGGAAAATAAACTGAATTTTCATTGCTTTGCGGAGCTGCCGTGTAAAACTGCTTATCTTATGGTAGTGATTTCCCTTCACAGGGATTCAAATATACCATAGTGACATCGAGAAATACATCTGCTTCCACACTGAAACTGCTGATAATGATTAATTGTTAAATATTTGGGGAAAAACCCCACAGAATATAATCGGCATATTATGGTATTTTCCCATAATGATGAAAACAGAAATGTAACTGGTCTATATATTTACCAATGCGTGTCTTTTAAAGACTAAACCTGGCTTTCTCTATATGGACAAGAATTTGGAGAAGTTTCATCCTTATTAATTTTCTTTTCTTTGTATTTAGTGCACCCAGATAAATGTATAAAAAAAGCAACTGTATCAAAAGGTGGTTCCTTCAAGTTTTTGGTAAAGTTCTCAGACAAACACCTGAATAGTATCAAGGATAATTTTACCACATTACTTTACCTAACACAGTGTGCCTTCAATACAAGAATTTATTGTTTTCTGGATTAATACACACATCTGCTGTAATAAATCATTTTCTGATATTACAGAATAAGATTTTATGGTGCCATTAATTATCTATTTCAGCCAGAGGCATTTTTGCATGACTTGTAGAGAGATCTGTGACAACAGTGAAGAACTGTATTAATCATATGCAGATATTATTTGTAAGGACCCTGTTAGCAATTCCAAATTGTGTATGTTACACTCCACAAGGACCTGACACGTATTTTCACTTTTAGCCTCCATTTTTATGGCATACTCCCTGCCAATAACAACAATTCACTGCATAAAACAAAGCCAAATGAACTCTCTTTGGGAATGGCTATATCCCATTTGTTACTGTTCTATAGAGGCACCTTCACTGGTATTTACTGGTTTAGAAGCAGGGCTGGGGTTTAGGAAAAATACCTCTCTTGAGCACAGTGATGGCAAGAACTATAGCAGCAGAAAACAAAAGTCATAGTTTACTTGCAGAAGTCCCACAATACTTCACCAAAAGTTGTAAATTTGAAAATTCAGGTCTTGATTTTTTTATTTTCCCCTCTCTTTCCCTCGCCCCTCCACCCCTATCCCCTCCCTCCTTAGCTGTTAACACTTTAAGTCTATGGAAAGCCCCTGTCTTTCACAGTTACATATCTGACTTTTCCAGGCAATAGCATGGCCCAGTTTGGCTCTGTGGAGCTATTGATATCTTACCAGATGCTATTGATACCTGACTATTTATATTGAACAAATTACCAAGTAAACATATTCAAAAGGCTCTTTGATTTTATTAGTTATGAAATAATCTTGAAGCTCTCTGTGCAGCCTTACTACAATTTATTGGGAGTTTATTTGAATAAGGTCTGATCCTACACTCATTTCTCTGATGGAGAAATAAATAGGTTGGTTTGACATATGAAATTTCACCTGTACTGCCCTAAGAATTGCATTTGTTTCAGGAGGAAAACACTAGAACCATCCTCAGAACTGCTTTTTTGGCAAAGAAAATAGAACAAATGATTAAAAAATAACCAAACCAAAACAAAACAGAAAAGCCTCAAACCCAGCCAAACCTCCACAGCCAAACCCAAAATCAATAAAAAAACCTCCACATATATAAAATAACTGTCATAGAAGTTTAATTCTTTTCCATACGTGCCAATGAAAGAAAAAGAAATAAGGATCAGAGAGTCCATGAAGCCATCCAGAGTTTCCACTACCGCTGCTACTTTAAGAAGGAAATGGATGCTTGGACAAAAGGTGACCAAAACAGTGGTTCTGCCTGGAAGGGTCGGCATTACTAATCACTGCAACTCAGATTGCTTCACGGTGCAGGCAAACTGAGTGATACTAGCCCGGGAAAGCAGTCAGGCAGGAAGGGTAGGAGTATTTCACACAAGTTGGGTGCTTTTACACGTCTTTTATCTTGTCCCGTGATCGGCTCTTAACTGCCTGATATGTATGTGTGGTTTCTTAAACATCCTATTTTGTAGCTAGCACTAATTCAGTCTTAGTAATGTTTTGTTTGACTGTGATTCACTTTGAACAAAGCCTTTCAGGAAACCCCTCCAAGCAGCTGTTTTTTTAAGAGACCTTTTGCTAACAGACTCAGAATCCCAAAGTCCTTTTATTTAATTATTGAAAAATAATTATGAAAATCCAGTATCTTACTAAGTTGGATACAATGTGGTCTTGAGATGAGCACATTACTTGATGTGTCTGAAGGCGTTCAACAGTTAAATTTTCACAGAGAAGTTAATTCCTTGGGTAATTCCAAAGCTATAAAATACAAATTCCTTTCTGTCTGTCAACTTTTTTACTTGATTATCACTGAAGCCAAGGGTAAAATTTCTGCTTGGCTCTACATGTTATAACAAAGATCCATGCAATGTTTAAGAGTTTCTCATGTATTTCTGTGCATTTGGATAATTCAGCGCTCAAAGCTTCTATTCCAACTCTGAGTTACTGGGTTTTGTCTCTTCAGTCCAGATCCCCAAGAACACTGGGATTTTCTGAAGGAACCCATTATTTTAGAGGTTTTTGTTATCCACTACTAAATGTGTATATTAATCTAACCAAATGTACATACTGATGAATATGTGTCAGAACATAACACAGGAAGTACAGTGGGCATCACTTAGTGATAAGAAGCAGTATAGGCAATATTTCTCACACAGACTACCAGACAAAGGAAAGAGTCTGTGTAACTTTGTCAAGCTTGTATGAACTACAGGAAATACATGGGTTTAGATTTGCATTAACAGCATTCACAAAAGAACTATTTTAAAAGCTAGAAGGTGTGCATTTCAAAAAAGCAAGATGTTGGCATACAGGCATTAGAAATGTCCTTTGAATGCTAAGAAGGTCTTTTTCTAAGGAACAGCATCCTGCAGCTTGTACAGTTACCACAGTAACTTCTTCGTTTTGCTAAGAGAGTCTCAGCAAATTATCGCCAGGGAAAAAATAAAATTGACTTTTCCCTGTGTTATTGGTTTGTTTGGGTTTTTTTTTCATGGAAAAGAAACTTGTCAGACCCTACCCAGATTCCTCAAAATTCAGTACAATTGTTTTTGGAAAACCAGCAGGATTTTTCCATTGCTTGCAGAAAAGGGGCAAACAAGAGGTTGTATTTTGTTGTTAATATCCACTACTTCCTGTATTTGTAACAATAAAGAATTTATATTCTTACAAAAACATGAGACATTGAACAAAATCGACAGTCGATCTTATCAATTGACAGTCGAATTGACAGTCGATCATATCAATTGCTTTCAATTACACTTATGATCTAGTTAACTTACCATCTTAGTGTAACCATTATGAAGAAGCACTGGTTATTCCTCCAGATTAGGTTGAAGCAAATTTTCGTCATTGGATCGAATTTGAAATTCCCCTCATATCCCTCTCCCTTAGATGTGAATTTTTGGCTGCCTTATTTTATTGAAGGAACAGGGCTAGTATTTGAGGGCAAAAGTAATAGCTGCCTGCCTGGAAAAACTCAGACAAGGACCAGATCTTCATCTGGTGTTAATGAATCTAGAGGTTTCAGTTTCACAGAAAAAAAGTTATATTAACCAGATGAGGATTTGGCTCATGGAATTTTGTACATTAAATTGTCATCTCTTTGTTGAAACTTTCCCAAATGTTTCTGTCATCCATGAGATCTCCACAATGGCTTCTTCTAGAGTGTTTGGATTTGTTTACTCCTTTGGCTTTGGCTTAAGAGAAGGGTCTGTAATATGTGAGAGACATTACCCATAGATCAAGTACTATGATGAGGTTAAGAATCACCAAAAGCATCATCACACAACTTTGCCTGTGGGATGGTATCCTTCACTCTTACCAACCCACACTTAGTGCTCACGCAGGAGGGAAGGGAGAAAACGGGTGTGCAGCACCTTTGTTCCTCCTTTTTTAATTTTTTAACTGACTCTGCTGAAGGCTCCCTCATGAAAGTCAGAGCTGCTACAGACTTCCAATGTGTTTTGATTGCAGCAGTTCCCAGCAGACTTCTCATGCAGCCAAAGCGTATGTAGAGCACAGTAGTGCTCCAGCCTGATCCACTTGCCCTATATTTGTAAACCAGGAGGTAGAAGAGATGTTGCAATCCCATTAAGCTACTCTGGTTCCTCTATGAATATCTATGAAAGCAAGTAAAGTCCCCACTACCAATCTTACATGACTTATGCTTCTGAAGTAACCTGAAGACTATGGACCACAGAAGATCCAGTTCACAAAGACTACAGTGATGATGAATAGTAAATGTTCGCAAAAAAATCATGACTCTAATCATCAAATCACTAGGCAGTTATGAAACAACTTCTTCTTTGAGACTTTACCTTTAACTTGCAAGCGCCAGATCAAAATTTTTAAGCTGGTGGCACTGTACTGGATAACAGTGACGAATTTAAGTAATTTATCACCATGAGATTATGTGCAGTTATGTACAATTCTAATTCAGATTGTTTAAAAAGGTAGATGGAGACTTAAAATACTTGTAGAAATCAAAACCAGTAAGTGTGTCTTCTTCCTACTCTCAGATTCTAAGAAGCAGATGTACTCAGTTTTCAAGGTCCTTACTGATTTCCTGTATTATATATTCTTGATATCTTTCTTAAATAACTTCAGACCCATATTTTATATGCTCCTGGAAGAACATGCTGTGTCTGCATTGTTTCTACACAGAGCACAGGATTAGGTAAACTTCTTGGGTGCTGATATTAATAGTGCTACGAACAATTTGCAACCCATGTGAAAGCATATCACTTAAAGGAAGGTGAAGAGTATTCTAGATTTCTACATGCCAAGATAGAGATAATGAATTTTAATCTCATACAAGCAATGGTCAAAGAAGAAAAATACACTGGCAGCTAAGTGTTGGCAAGTAGCACTGAAGAATTAGGAGAAAGAAAAGAAACCACAAATGTCTGGAGATTGGGGAAAAAACAGCCTTCTATCTTCCTACTGAAAAACAGAATAGCCACAGACAGGAGCTCTTTGAGAGGAAGCAGGCATTTTCCTTTAAACGGCAAAAGAAAATAAGCTTCTTGAATAAAACAGACTGGCAAGATGCTGCATTCATGCCTTCCACTGGAAGCTTGTGTCAAACACAACAAAGCTCTTTCCTGGGGACCATTTGTGTGAGTAAAACCAGACTTCCACAGCACACATTGAAAAATCTGGTGGTCTACTGCTTTGTAACATTGGCAACAGCAGCAGAGCTGGCCCAGTAGCTCCTACATGAGGGTGGCAATCTGGACCACAGCCGGCTCCTGGAGGGGTCCTCTACCATCTGCTCTCTGCACGGGGGTCACGGCTCTGTGCTCCTCTCCATCAGCAGTGAGCCTACGTACCTACTCATAGCCTGGACGGCTTAGTAAAATAAAGAAATCAAATAGTGTAATAAAAAGGTTAGAAGCAAAACCAATATAAATGTCTTCTCATTCTCCTCAAAAATATTATTTTAATCATGTTTTCTGGTATCTCTCACTTATGGTCCTGTGTGTACAAGTCAGAGGCCCAGATCTCATAGTAAAATCACATGCTTCCCACCTGCCCTGAGCTGTGAGTTACTTCACTTTTCATTGACTCCCTTGGGCGCAGTCTTTGAGATACCAAGGCAGATTATTCTCTCTGGAGAGCATCTTGAGCACATTAGTGTTATTCCTCTTTACCGCACCAAAACCACCAGTGGGTATGCAAACCATCTGTGTGGTTATCTAATTGCTGTTACCTGCTTTTCGTAGGGCTGAGTCCTTGCCCTATGTGAAGGCAACTGCCTTTCTTCCTCTTAGACCAACTGCTGGGTAGCTCACCCATGATTTTAACCACTGAGAATCAGTCAGGGCTGCTAGTACGTTAAAAAGACTGCACAAAGCAACTGTTACATATATATTTTCTTGAGAGTGCTTTCTGGTGTATCTTTCAGTGGAAAACTTGGCACTGAGATAAGTGACAGACTTGGTCAGAAGGGCCAATTCAAGCCCAAAGGCTCCAATCACTCTTCAGTCACTGCTTATCCAGACACCAAAGGCACCTACAGCCCACACACCCACTGTGGGTGAGCACCTGCAGTTAGACAGGATGACTCCAGGCCTTACTGCTCAGCCTGCACACATCTACAACAGCAACTTCTTCCTCTCCAGCTTTTACAAGTGTTTCTGTTGGACCATAGGGATCTCAAAAAGTTCTTATGGCAGGAATACTATTTTAAAGAGAAAACTGAAGCAAAATATGTATTACAAAAGTACACAAAGGGCCCCTCTTCCACTCCCATCTTCTATACCAGCGTCCTGCCTTCTTTGTTTTACCCGAGAAGCACATGGGGATCCAAAAGGAGGTGAGCAGTCGCTTTCCTACAGGGGCTATCCAGAGTGGGGAACATGCATGTTACAGTCTATGGGGGGACTTTCCTCCTCCCTTGGGGGAAACACACCTCCTTGCTAACCTTTACTTTGTCTTGTGCACAGATGCAACACAAATGGCATCCCAGCCTATCTGCCTAAAACTGCTCTGTCTTCCAGGAGGGCACCTGCGCAGAGAGTGAGGGAAAGGCAAAGGTGGTTTTGCCCTGTTAGTTGAAATGCTGGCTCAGTTCTGGAGACAGCAAATGTTATAGTCTGTGTCTCATTCTGACCACTAAACAACGTTGCTTTTGGACAAGTGCTTAAAGCTGCTAAAGTCTTTAACCAAATCTCTTATTTCTTCCCAAAGTTTCCATCAGACTGGTTTACAACATCTTTTGCTCATTTTAAAGGTTGGGATAAAGCCCTCACTGAAGTCAGCAACCTCAGCACAGACTGGTGCCATTTGCAAGCTGTATTGCCAACAGCAAGCCCTGAGAGTCATGAATGGGAGCCCAAACATCACAGACTGCCTAAAAAAAATTAAAATAATAATAATAAATTTTAAAATAACATTTTAAAATAACAAAAGGACATTCTTTTCATTACACGGCAGATACTGGAAATTTAGGTTCCATTTTTTCCCACTCCTTTTCCACTGTCTTGCAGCCTGGAAATATTTTGCAGACATGAAAGCTGAGATCTAAACACTTCTGAGTGCTGGTACGTTACAGTTCCTCTATCAAATTTCATGATAAGGCCCTGGGAGTTGGTAATATAATGCAAATGTTGCTTAAATAATTATTTTGAATCTGCAAATAAAGTTAAGGAAATTAACTCAACAGAGTTTTTCTTACTATTTTAAAGTAATTTAAATATTTAACATATATAATGGACTACGTTTTAAATGATTCAAGATTTGACATGATTGTTAGAGTCTGGAAGTGAAAACATGGTTCATTTGATCCTGAATCTCTTGCCATGTCTGTGTTTACAAGAGACCACTAGATATCCAAACCCTGTTTTATGTGCAATACAAAATTGTTTGCCCATAAAAATGTTGTAGCAAAGAATGAGACAGTTTTAGAAAAGGTGGTTGGTTTCCTCAGTGTTGTAAAGGCAGGAACTGGATCTTTTGCACTTCGTAACAAATGTATTCACATTTATAAGCACAAAAAAGTTTTCTTTTCCTGTATAATTCTATAACTGAAAACAGTTGTTTCTATTAGAAACAGTATTTCTAGTGCCTAAACTTGATTACATGTTTTTCTCATCTCTGTATTTCACACCTTCTAAAAATGCAGATTTCAGATCACTACTTAAAATTTGCAATACCACTCCATTCTTTCCAACTCTATCCTGGAGATAGAATTGAAACAATCTCTGGTGAGGGTTAGTCTGAATCAAACAAGCTTCCATTAAGTGGCACTAGCTTCTATGAAATTGCTCTAAGCAGTACTGAATCTTCACGCCTGTTCTAAGACTTGTTAGTTTTAAGAAATTCCTATGAATTTTAAGTTTCCAGTTCTAAATGGTTCCACTGTGGTTTCATTTAGATCTTTGTCACCCTCTAGTGTCACGACAATGGAAGCCAGAAGCAAAACAGGCACAGCAGGAGTATCTGAAAGCTATCCACACAGACCTAGGATTATATCTACAGAAACAACCAGGATACAGACAACAGATATAGCAAGTGTAGTCATGCGATTGCATGATACATAACAAAGAATGAAGAGTCAGCTGTTGGTGTGGATTAGGATGCTATAATCATCTGTCCCTACTGAGGCCATAGGGACGTAGCTGCAGTCTTTGTGCAGCTGTGTTACAACACGGGTTGCCAAGCAGGAGAGACCATGACACTTCACAAAGTGCCTGCCAAATCTCTCTTTGCATGGACTTACCAGTGACTCACAAAAACACTTCTGAAAAGCAAATGCTTTTGTGTTTGCAAGGCAGTGTATCACATCCAGCAAACTCCTGCTGGTGGTGCCCAACATGAGATCTCTTGGCTGCCACATATTACAACTTCTGTCTTTGGCCAAACACATTCCCCTTCCAGCACAGGGTAATGCCGTTCAGTCTATTTTAGGTGAAAGCAAATAAAACATGAGTCCTAACTTTTCCTCACAGTTTTCCACAATTTAAAGAATTAAACATCTGTCTTGATGTGCCTCAACACATCTGTTTTATCTTCAACCTTGTCAAAATCACCTGAACTCTCAGTCTCTGATACCAACATTACCTGCTGAAACTCCGTCTTCCCATTCCCCATGATCGCTACATACATATTCTTTGTGGGCCTTTTTCCACACTGGTATTTTCTCACCATTTCTCCTGCCTCTTTTTATATTGCAGTGGGATTACTTAGATGACTTTCTTTTTTCCAATATACAGCCTCCAATTCTGCCCTCAGAGAGGACTTCCAGGAAGCACATCTGGAGCCTGCACTTGTGAAATGCTATCAGAAGAGCTAAGCCTTGCTTGGCAGGCAAGTAAGGAGAAGACATGCACTGGTAGGCCTGGCAGCCAAGAGGATGTTTGACTGCAGTAGTTGGGGGACTAGCCACAGCTAGATGGGCAGAACAGGAGGAGTGGCAGGCTGGGATGGGACCTTTGGGAGGGAGAGTTAGGAAGGGACAGGGTAAAGACTATATGGAGCAGAAGGCTCCTTTCTGGGGGCCCTGCAGCTGGAGGATGAGTTGAGAAGCTGAAAGGAATAAGAGACTTGCCAGTGGAAAAGAGAGTTGGACTTAAAAAGGTTTGGACAGAAGGAGCAGAGGGTTTTGTAGTATTTTTAGGCTTTGGCCATGGGATCCAGAGGAACGGGAAGGTCAGGAGCTTTGATTAGGAAGCAAAGATAGCATTTGCATTGTCACCTGGGAGCTCATCTACACAGGCTCTTAGGTCATAGGCAGAGACATGCACAAGGATGCCTTCAGCAAAATTTCATGTGTGATAGCCCTGCCATACTGCTGTGTCTGGAACGGTTCCAGTGTCTTGTCCACGCCACCACTCTTTCCTCCCTGAAAACCTTTCTCAAAGTGCATGACAGACTGCTCCAGAAAGAGGGGCAGACTCTGCCTTTATCATAGCTAGATCCATTTGATTTTGAGAGCTTGCATGGCAATGAGCATATTCCAATGTGCATTTTGTAAAGCTCTGTTAAACCAAGAATAATTATTAATTACAAAGAATAACACCAGTTTCTGTGTGGTAATAGCTCACATTGCAAAACTACACAGAACAGAGCTTACCTAGCAGCATTTGCCACAAAGAAAGTCAGGCCTGAGAAGCACTAGCAGAGCTCTGTAGGGATCTCCACACAGTATATGCCTGCTCTCAGGACTTTGCCTGCTTCCTGAGTGCTACCCTGTCCTTTTTGTAAGCAAAATGAATTCTTCAGTTAAAATATCAGAACAATACAAAGTGAGTCAAAGGCTCACATACAGGGTGTTAATAATCCCAATTGTTTCAACCTGATCATGGGTTGGGTTGGGTTGGGGGTTTTGGGTTGTTTTTTAAATCTGTCTTTAAACAGCACACAGATTTCCTGTTCGCCACTACTTGCCACATTTCATCATAGAAATGTTCTATGGCTCAATGCTATAGTTTGTCTAGCACTTTGTGATCCTCCAGGTGGAATTAAAAATTGAGAAAACTTATGCCATTTAAAATAAGCACCTGGGAAAATATGAAAAGTACAGATTATCTCATACAGACTAATTTACCACATAAAACTATGTCCCCCGGTTTGGCAAATGGTTGATTAAATAGATCCCATGTTAAAATATGGTTTCCTATATTGAATGAGCACAAGTATACCCTTGGATCTTGATTTCTAGGAGCACAAGCACCATTTAGTTTATCTACATCTGGTATGAAGTGCATATGCTTCATGTTTTACTCGGAGTCATGCCAAAGGTTTAAGCGATCAACAGAAACAGTGTCTGCAAACTGAATATACAAGAACATAAATTATATTGTACAAGAACAAAAGACTGGACTTTCAAGAGAGCAAAGGCAAAATACAAATAAAATTGAAGTATTAAGACTTCAGGGGCTGAGTACCTGATTCACAAAGTTTTGACACATCTGGGGGCTGCTTTGTAGAAGGCAATTGATATTTCACAGGATCAGGCCCACAAAGAAAGAAGTGTCAATGATTTTAAAGTCATAGCTGAAGCTCCTGCATTTAGCAATGTGGTGAAACCTTGGTCCATAAATGGGTTAGAATTTACAACAGTTTTATATTAATTCTTCTGTTGTTTACATAGCACTAATTTTAAAGTGGAAAACCGATATTTAAAATACAAGGATCAAGAGCAAGAATTTTTGGCTGTAAGCATTTAAGAAAAACATCACCCTATGATGTGCTTCAGGAACATAAAACCTAACTATGACAGAAAACGTATGAGTTTACTATGTGTGAATTGCAGTAAGAGGTGGTGCTGACAGCATCAGCTACAAGTACTTTCTATGATGATACCCTATATTCTGTTGCTGTAACTTAGCAGTACTTTAGCTGTTTGCTATTTTACCACCTAAGTTTCACACATTTGAATTTTATACAGTCACGTGTGTCTGCTGCAGATCAAATCACCTTCCCTTCCATCCTTCCTTTAGTTCCTCCCTCCCTCTTCCAAAGCCATGGCCAAATTACATGGGTTTGTGTCTGTTCACAACCTTTTCTCTGAACAGCTGCAGCACTTCTCACCTTGGAGAAGTGATCTGAAACTTGTAAGGAGACAATTTCTGCGCAATAGATATGTCATTTCCCATGTTCACTGAAAAGCCTACCAAGCTTGATCAGGGTCCAAGTCTTTGATAAATCTCTTCATCAGGACTCAGTAGCACTTTGCCCATGAAATTCAAAAGACTGCAATACTCTTGGCCAGGAATGACAGATCTTTTCTTACCTACAGTTGCAGCTTTGGGACTTTACAGATCAGTACAAGAGCTTGTTTTTCCTAGGGCTTTATCCACCATTTGTTTATTTCTTTTTGTTAAAGGCAGAGGACAAAGCTGCCTGATACAGACATGGAGTATAAATGGGTGTGAAGCTGATGCATGAGGAAACTGCTGGAAAACAAACTGGTAGAGAAAGGAAGTGGAAGCTTGTGGAAAAAAGAAAAACAGAGTCAGGAATTATGACAGGGAGAAAGTAGGATTTAGGGGTTAAGGAGGAGAGAGAAAAGAAGGAATGACTAAAAAAAAGGACTTAGTGACAATATCAGGACTGGGGCTGGAGACCACGATGGGATGTGCCATGAAAATCATGAAACAAATTATAAATTTCTGGAAAACAATTATTTGCAAGTGCATAGCAGTACTTACAAGTAATTTCCTAACTCTTCAGAATGTACAAGTACTCATCACATTCTCCCACATTTCTCTGCATCTCCTAAGTCACACATACGCAAGGTCACATATTCAACCCTGGAATGTAAGTAACCATGGACATATTTAAACTTTTTATTTCTGTTTTACGCTTGAGTTTACCCTTTGGCCAAAGGAAAAGTATGCTGGGCCAGGGTCCAGGAACTGTTAGTTCTAGTTTCATATGTGACTAATGTATGACTTTTTACTCTTCATTGTCTTTGTTACTGTGTCTTTTCCTCAGCAAACTCAGCTACGGTACCGCTAATATTGTTTTGTGCATATGTCATGTGCAAATACAACCTGCAGATATGTATCATGGAATTTATGTTACTGCAGCATACAATTACTGCTCAAAAAAAGCAATATGACAATGTATCTTGTTGGAACCAGGTTCTCAAAAAAATTTGAAACTCATTTTGTCTAAGTACATAATGCTTTTAACGTAGAAACAACTCAACAAAACCTCTACTTTGCAAGCCAATGACATTTTGAACTGTATTTGTAGTCCAAGTGTTTGGCTAAAGCAGGTGAAGGTGAAAAGTCCACACAGCAAGATCCTGAACAGCAAAGAACCTAAGTCAGAAGGCATTTAGTACCTGGCAAGACTAGGTCCTAGTGTGTAACTTGGACAACACTGGAAATCAAGGTATCCTGGTTCCCATTCCTCTGCTGTAATAACTAGTTGCATCACACTGCCCTCTCTGTTGTTTTACGATGCATCCCCTTACGACTGTTGCCTTAACTAAATTCTGGGTTATGCAAGCAGAGTTGCCAGCTTCAGCTGGCTTTCTACCACCTTTGCACCACAGCCAAATATTTCCCCCCCTTCACCAAGCATCACAGTACTGCATGAAGCAGACATGATTGTGCTTCTTGGACTTCCAGCTTTCTCCCCACTAGGCATGGAATCAGTGTGTTTAAAATCTAACATTTAATATCCCACTACCATTGCCTGAATCATTTCTTTGAGTAGCAGACTACGTTTAGAAAAGGACAAGTAAATACATTTATACTGGTTCAATTAAAAAGAGTGGCAATGCTGTGACAATAACAGCAGGGGAAATCCCAGTTGGTCTTTTGGAACATTTCAGTCTTCCTGCTTCATTGCTTCGACTGCACCATCCCCCCTTACGTAACCCAGCAAACAGCACGGACACACTGATCTGAGCAGGCACATTGTCAAAAGTATCTGGTCTATTGAACACCCATGATACACAGACTAAAGACTTTTGTGACCCTCCCCCACACAAACTTCAGCTCTAAATGGCAAAGAAGTGTTTGCACTCTTCTCCCTTGAGAAACCCAGATTTACTTTTATGAGGCCATCAATATTAATGTCCATGCAACATTCCAAAAAGCTACTTTTCCGTTCCAAACATGAACAATGAAGCAACTTTGTAATCAAAGTCTTATTGAAACTGTTTCTCATTTCTTCCTCCTCTTTCACCATTCTCTTTTCCTATTTCTTTGAGGGGTATATATATACATATTTGGCTGCTAAACCCTATCTTTTCTTTCTAATGTTTCCCATGTTTCTGAGGCCTTTTTCGCTTTGGGCTTGCATCAAGTTCCTCTGTAGCATGCAATCACATAGTTATACAATGTCTTCATAGTGCTGAAATTGTCACATACAGTCCAGATGTCAAATCCAAAATACTTTGGGTTTTGAAGAAAGGCAGGGGAGGAGCAGAACAGACTGAAACATGTGCACTCAAGAACTGGAGATTTGGGAAGGTGTGCGTTCCCTGCAAAGCCATCCAGCACCACAACAATTATTGAGAGCAACACAGCCACTCACCAGGGCAGAGTCCCTGCAGGCTCTCTGTTAAACAGGAGCGTCCTTCTCTTCTGAACTAGAGGTGGTCCACAGCCAAAATGTGTTTTTCAGGAAAAGTTCCTAAACTTTATCCAAGCACAGTCTGCATTTCACTGGAGATTGATCGATCCATACTGCTAATGACAGGAATTTCTGTTATCTGTCTTCAGTTTTAACTGCAATCATTATTCAGACAATCCTTATTTTAAGGAAGTAAGAGAGCAGAGAAAGCTGCTGACTTTCACACAACGCTTTTTAAGGAACCTACACAATTCAGAAACTATACTAGAATGTTCATCTAATGCTAACCTAATGACTTTCATGTAAATATAGATATCAAACTCAATTTGCTGCAGCTGCTTCACATCATCTGGGAAGTGCAGTTGACAGCCAACTTGTGTCAGCAAGCTGGGGAAAGGCTTTGGTCCAAGCTATACTATGAAGGCATGTCTACGTAGTCAGGTGGAGACAGTTGTGGAATAGCTTAGCTCATTTTCTAAGGTGCAAAATGGAAGATGCATTTAATCCAAAAGCCGTTTGGACATGCTAATGTGGAACTGTGCCCAAGCTAATATGCTCTGCTCAGAGACAGGTTATTCTTTCACAGAAATTGGCTTGTCCCCTATTTGGTGAGGTATATATGCTACAGCTTGAAATAACACAGTTCAGCCTTTAATATGAATGTCGGTTGCTAGACAAAGGCTGCTTAGAAAGCCAGACTTTCCTTTTCTTTTTTCATGTTCATTCTTCTGAGGACCCCAGGAAAGTCATCAGCTAGCATGGGATATATTATGCTCGCATGGCAGAAGTAAAACTGAAGTTAAGAGGCTAAATGTCTTAATGGCTTTTTCTCTTCCATACCCACAATGTCTTTCACTCTGCAGGAGCAAATGAAAGGAGACAGAACTACTGCCATTCCATTAGTCAAAAAATTCCCCTTGTAACTATCTAATGTATATATTAATTTTAATTTACAGTGGTGATATATGCCACAATACATTTGGGGTTTATATTTTTTTAAATTAAGTATTACAGTTAAATATTTTTTCAATTGAAAGTCTCACTATAGTTATCAAATGTATTATTATAAGATCTTAACCTTATATTAAAATGCTTGGTGTCAGCATATCATGATCTTATAAATGCCTTTTCAGGGAATTTGATGATAACACGCTTCTATTTCCCATTCTACACAGACTCCAATCCAACAGATTCGCATATAACAAGGTTTATTGCTTTGCTATGGCATTAAGAAAACCAGAAGACCTCTCTGTGTCAGAATAAGCCATTTCATACATCATTCTTCTCTTATTTCTGCTATTGTAACTAAGCTCTTAATTAGCTAGGACTCTCGGCAATAACTTTCTAATCCTTTACCTGCAATTGTTAAAAATCTATCAAAATATAACTAACCCCCAAGACTTAGCACGGCATAGTTCCAAAGTAATGCACCTAAATTGGTTTCTGGGCTGCATAGAGCTTCACCATCTCCTGCACTGATTGTGTACACATTTATCTTAGTTAGTTTTGCAGGCTGCATCTCATAGTGCGTAGCACTTAGTTTTCCACAGAAGCTGTTTATCCCATTGAAGAGTAAATGCCATGCAGAGATACATGTTGGGAAAAGACTGATGCTTAGGTTGTAGAAGCTGTTTTCACTGCAGAGTTAAATTCCAACCTGTACCGCACTAATTCCTCTCGTGCTGTCTTGAACAAAACCATCTGCATAAAAAATACACAGATATCACTTTAACTCAAGTTAACTGTAGCAAAGACAACACGACTGTGGTGCTGAAAAGACTTGAATGCTCCCTGTGTCTGGTGGGACTCCCACGCAAAGAGACAGGTACCATCAGAAATTGGTAAGTCACCCACCTGGCTTGCACTTCAGGATGGGAGAAACTGCATGGCAGGACTGGCATCTGTCTGTTGTGTAGAGAAGGAATGGTGTTCTGTCTGTTGGGCATTGAAGCTACCTTAGACTAATCTTCCTACTTGCAAATCATAAAACCTAGCTGGGATGCATCCCATCTAGCAGTAATGGCTAACATTTTAGTGAAAAATTCCTCTATGTTTTTCTAGGATACAGGCAACTTTTGACTGAGATTTGATTACTATAAAAGAAAAAAAAAGAGATAAAGTTGAAGAGTGCAAGTGATATACTGATTTATGTACCATTTCCTCAGGCCTGTGGATTTAATTCCTCTCTCACAACTGAGCTCCCTAAATGTAGTGACAACCTGTCATAACCAGTAGACAACTGCATTTGTTTATACTTGACTCAGGCACAGTTTAGCTATTTATCTGATGTCCTTTTGCTTCTGTGGGCTTTTTCAGTTCTTATGTAGAGCAGGAGTTGCTAATCCTGTTAGCTACTGTGAGCCACTGTCTCACAGTGGCTACTGTTCCATGGCAACTAAACACAAAAAGGTATTCCCTTCTCTTGATTTTCAACCTACTGTCCACAAATGGCTGGTTCTTACACTGTGAGAGAAACGGAAGAATCATATTCGTTCTTTCCATGCCACTAATGATTTTATAACCTCTGTTATATCATATCCCAGTTACTTCGTATGAAATTTAAAGCGTCCCTACTCCATTAAGTTTCATCTTTTGTGGAAGCCATTCCGTATTTTTGGTCACACAAATTGCCATCATTACTATCTTTCCTAGCTCTACAGAATGTTTTTTTATAAGCACAACGAGAATCATTTTCATAGAATCATAGAGAGAACGAAGAGATCAATCTGTAACTGTGAACAATATAGTGAGATAACCCACTACTTTTGGACCACGATGCACAGGGTTTAAAATGAAGGTCAAATTTATAACTCTGGATTTACAAATTGCATCATGGTTATAATTACATCATGGTTTCTGTTTTGCTTGCCCTTTTCTTCTCCTAATACTTTGGGGTTTTATTTGTTTGAGCTGGCTGAGTATAAATCTCACATTTGCATACAGTATCTCCCCAAGAACTCAGACACCTACTTCTGTAGTTGTTATAGCTTACTTAGAGCTGAACTTGTATAATTACAATGAGGCTTTTTTTGTTTGTATTTAACATTTAATTTCTTCCACAATTTATTGACGAATTGCTCTGTATTGAGAGAACATTCTGCATCCCATCACAACTGGCTCTTGGTTTGTATCATCTGTCGATCTTCACCATTAACTTTTTTCCAAAACATTTAAAGTATAAAGTAGGACAGGAGTGAGGAAAACAGCTTGAAGAACACCTATGAGTAGACCACTGCCACTATGAAAATGGAATGCTGCCCTCTCATTCCCTATCCTGATTTCTGAAGTTTTCCTTTCAATGACATATGAACACCTGAGAAAACATGCTTTAACTCATGCTTGCTTTCTTCAGCATGCTTTAGTGAAGGATCTTGCTGAAAGTTTTTGGAAATTCATCTATAATGCATCATCCAAATCATTCGTAGTCATCTGCATGCTGATTCCTTCAGTGAACTTTGATTATTTCCGCCTTTCCATTTTTATGTCATGGTTAGCTATAAGTCTGCCTATTTTTTATCACAGCTGGTATTGGCTTGCTGGGTACAGGGGTGAAGCTTATTTATCTGTAACTCCTGCGGTCCTCCTGAATTTAAAAACAACAGGAAAGTCACATTTGCCACATTCCATTCCTTTGGAACAGAGGCCAACCTATGTGTTGAGTTACATCACATTTAATAATTTGTCACATATATCAGACTTCCTTTAGAAGTGTTTTGAAAACCTGATCTAAACTAGGTGATTTGTTACTATTTGGGTCTATCTCAACCTGAAATTTCTTCTCTGACACTTCAATTTGAGATAATTTCTTTGACTTGGCCCCATAATAAAGGTTCTGCTGTGAAAACCTGCCCAAGCTTGTCCGTCAAGAACACTAATGTGAAAAATTCATTTAGCATTTCTGCTCTGGGCTTATCTTCTTTAAATGCTCCTTTTATATCCCAAACATTATAGAATGCCTATAAACTGTCTGGCACAATTCATGCTTCTGATGTGTTTAGAGAAGGTTTTATTATTCATTCTTATGCTTATCACAAGTTATTCCTCAAAATATTTTTGGCCCACTTTATAAAGGCTTTATATTAAATGTGGAAGAGTTTATGTTCTTCTCTGTTTTCCTCATTTCAACATAATTTCCACTTCTTGAAGGCTGACTGTTATTTGTAACAGATGCTTCCACATTTCTGTTTAATCATGCCAGCTCTCTGTGTGCATGTGGTCCTTTTAAAGTCTTTTGATAAATAGTAAATGTTTGCTGTTAGTCTTTGGTATAGCATCTTTAAACAATCATCGTGCCACCTGCAAACTTTTTACTCCTTTGGCTGCTCCTCTTAATTCCTCCTTAATAGGCATGATTTGCATATTTCAGTAATACATAATACTCTAATAATATACAGGAGATACTTCTGCTTTGATACTGTCTTTTGGTTCCCAGGCAAATCCTCCTAACATAGGAACTTCTTTTTAATTATGATTTCCAATAACATCTGTGCATTGTTAGTTTCTCCCAGAATCCTGCTTTGTTACTTGGGGAATTTGACCAGCTTGTCAGTGAAACAAGAATCAATCAGACTTCAGAAAAGATATCACAGATTGCTCAGAAAAGAGAAAAAGATAGATAGCAAAAAAAAATCACCTAGTCTGAAGGGTTACTGAGTAGGTCAGCAGAGCAAGGACTGATGGGATCGTACTCCTACCACTGGGTTTGCACTTAAGGTTTGCACAGTTAAATGCAACACTTTTTGTGAATATGAGATTCAGTGGTGCAGACGGGTGTGATTTAGAGAAGTTCATTTTGAAAGAAGGACTGGTTACAGCAAATAAATTAAAAGAATGTGAAATCAGGCCTGACCACAGAGATTTAACTATCACAGAATTGCATAGTGAAGTCTCATGGATTTGCTAAGCAGAATGAATTCATTTCAGTCCATCAGCTCTTACACTTCTGCTGAAAGTGAGTTACATCCAGATTTCAAGACAGTGTATTGTCTTCCCAATAAATTTCAAGAGCAGTAAACTTAATAACTGATTATAGAGAAAGAGAAATGTTTACTATAAGAAAACTCCATGTATACGTGGAAAATAAAGACTGTTTCAGCAATGCAGAAGTGCCCAAACCACGAAAATGGATGTTTTTATCATGCTTGTCATAGGCCCCCAAAACATTTTCGTTTCTCTCTCCTACAGTGCCATCTGGTGGTTCTTTTTCCAAAAAGATGAATCTAATAAAGCTGATTTTAGCCGCGCTCATGCTACGAAGGATTCTAACGTTCAGTTCTGTCTCGCACAAGCTGACAGTGACTACTTTTCCTGAATAATTTGGTTGCTGTTGCTATAGACATAGATGTTTTTAATTTTAGTGTACATTACATCTTACTTTACCTATGTTCATTTTCTAAAGCCTCAATTCCTGTGGCTTTGTCTTTAGACACATGCAATTACTACATTAAATAATTAAATTACTACATTAAATAATTACTACAATAAGTAAATACTACATAAATAATTCCATTCTCCTAATTATTTAGGAGAACATGTGAAACCTTTTTTTTTTCCTGGTAGTTCCTAAAAGGATTTTTTTTTCCATCCTACTAAAAAAAAAGTTGCATATTTTAATTTCTAGGAGGAAATCCTGGTCATGCTGAAACTTGCAGGAAAAATGTAATTGGCTTTTGGTGAAAAAAACATGGCTGATAAAGTTTTTTTATCCTTTTGGTGGAAATGGGAAAGTAAGCGTTTGCCTTTCGTGCTGGGGGGGAAAAACGTATTACATCTCCAAGAGCAACTTACACCTGCCATCTTGTGTCTGGCTGACTGTCACTCCAGATGTACAGCAGCAATCAAGAAGAGAGCTTGAAGAAGTCTCAAGAGACCTATAAAGTCAACAAAATGGCTTATGACCTCTTTTTTGTTCAATATTTCATGATGTATAAAAAAACCCAAAGCACTGAGGTTTTCCATTTGATTTTCCATTTAAAAGACAGATCTTTTAAGAGTGTAAGGTTTATCACATCAGAGAAATGGGAAAAGTGTAATTCAGTTGAGATGTTTTTTCAGCTCAGGCTGTTTTCAGCTGTTTAGTTTGTTACTTTATTTTTGTGCCACTAATTCCCATATCTGGAAGGGGAAGTTTGATATGCCCATCTTTCTTGAAGAGAATAGTGAACACACTCACCTCAGATCTCCAAGTAATCCAGATGTGAAAATAAAACAAAAGAAGCCTTGAAATTTCTGGAATTCAATGTAAATAATCAGGTAGGCGAGAGCATACAAATAAAATGATACTGTTTAATTCAGTGTCTTTGTTTTTTCAGTGCAAGTCTGAGTGGTCAGACTAATCACATGTCGCTTTACCATTCTCACATTTAGGGTCCCTGTTTTATTATTAGTCAAAATGCTGCAGGATAATAAAGGGCTTGTATAGCCTCAGCCTCAATCAATTTTTGTTTTGGATTAGGAATTACCCAGGAGGCTAACCTGCCTCATTCTCTTTCTCATTTAATTCCTTTTGCTTCTATTCCATTCAATATATACTCTGAACAGGATGCTCTGCTTTTGCCTCTTATATTCCTAACACTTTTGTATTCCTGATCCTTTTGTGGGAACTGCTCTGTGTGTCTCTTCTGCCTAATTTAACCATAGTTTATATGGCTATAAGATAAAGATATTTTATACCTCACTAGCCAAGTGTAAACTATTGCAGTAAATCGTGTTATTTTCACAACTTTGGTAACAAGTGCTAGCTGGCATTATAAGTGTGAAAGTAACACTTTTATTTCCACATTCCTGCTTTCATCATTCACATTTATTTCTTCAGGGGAAGAATGATACTTGATGTCACATTGAGAAGTGTCTCTCTACTATATTTAATTCCTGGGCTGGGAAAAAATATTGCCTAAATACAAAAGGTCACAATTAAACTCTGCTGTATAAATGTGCTACTCCCAATTTCTCTGTTTTATTAAACCTTAACAGCATCTGACTGTAGCAGAACACTGTCCTGAGGCCACAGGAAACATTTTCTCAAGCACTGCTTGAATCTGTTTTTCTTTGTTTTTCCTCAGCTGTTTTTTGAGCTGCTGCAGCAACCAGGAGAGGAGCTGTTGCGCTTGTACTTAGCTCTCACTTGCATTAAGGCTATGTTCTAGCTCTCTAATGATTTAGGTGGAAGCTGCATAATTGCTACCCACACTAGACCTAGCTGTTTCTAGGCCAGAGAGGTATCTTTGAGTAAACAAAAATCAAACTGCAGATTCTAATAATGAAAGGAAAGAGATGAGACACTGTGCAAGGAAAAGCAATTGTTTTTTAACAGTTTTCTTCCACATATATGATACAGTTTCTCCAGCAAAGATCAGCTCTATTTATTCTAGCACAAAAGGGACAAATCATGTTTGTTATCTCTAGAACTGCTTCCCCCAACATCGATGAGCTCTTTATTCCCTGTTTGTTATCCTAGGCGTTGGTTTTCATTTTTTTTTCCCTACCAGAAATCTGGAGCTGATCAAATATTCCCTCACTTCTGGGATGTTCCAGTATTGCTCAGCACAAAAGTTCTGCATATATTTCTGGGAATACCTGAAAATGAATAAATGGTACCAATGGGATTTGTTTCAGTGGAATATGGAGTAGAGAGGCTGTAGTCATAGCATAAATAGAATGCAGAGTATTGTCTCAAAACTGTGGGTTTGTTCTTGAAATACTCTTTTAAGGTTCAAACTTTGCTACATACATATCACTAAGAAAAGTGTTTTCTTACATAAATTTTGGGAAAACTACTAATTTAATTAATATCCTTCCATTATTAAATTTCAGACAGTATGCTCCGTCTTTCAAAGTCTTCACAGCTTTGCTGTTCTCCAAACACAAAGAGAAAGCAGTGACTAAAAAGAAAGCTATCAGACTGAAGCACAGTAAATGCAGCATATTTGTGGGGTGCTTGGAGACAAATGAGATTTTGGTGTAGTGGTGACTCACTTAATTGCACAGCTATCTCAAGATAATGTGATAGTATTAACATAAGTAACTATGTGCTGCAATTATTCCTCTCAGAGTGTTATATACTCACATTTATAACAGTATTCACTGCTTCCAGCTCGTAAAACAAATCTTGAAAGTATTCTCATAGAGATTAGTTTGTAAGTATTCTGAATAAGCTATTAGATTTTGTGTGTATATGGCACCATTAGCTGCCTCTACCCAGAGTAAGTGGCACCAGATCTGGTAATTACTCACAGAGGAGGGAGTGGGCAGTTTGATGCTCAGAGCTATGGCAAGAAAATGGGTGAAAGAAATGACTGTCTGCAACGAGGTTTGCTAAATTCTAATTTTCTACTGATATTATTCCTGATCCTAAAATTGCCAAGGGTACATGAAAATAGACATAGCAAAGAGCATCCCAAGTAAACAATTTCTAAGCCAAAGAGGTAGGCAAAGGACCCTGGAAGATGATTTATTAGAAAAGTGATCATGGTTGGGGTCAGCCTTATTTTGATAACATGTGCTTTCAAGTAATGTTTTTTAAACTCTGTTCATTTACCTCCTGAGTTATGGTAGGCCCTAAACCAGGTCTTCACCTTTCCAAAATGCCATATGAATGGTGATGTTACAAATTTAAACAAGCAGTCATATGTAAATCAGAGTTAATAGAGCATCCCCTTTGGTAGTCGGACATACATTATTCAGCTCTGGGTACCTTCTTTTTCCCCTGCAGGCTCCAGCCATGATTAAAATGTTACTTTAAAATAAATGTCTCCACAGAGACAAAGATGGATTTAATACATAATAGATTCTCCCCCACCATGCTATTAAGCAAGAAAGTTACCTCAGCATGAAGATTACATTACATCTCACCAAAGACTTCAGATACTGCACTGTAATCTCAAGAGATATCGTGAGGCCAAAATGGATTAAAGCACAGGATCTCTTTAAAGAATATTTTCCATTATTTTTAAATACAAAGATGTAAGGTTTCCTGTGAAGACAGCTGCCAGCGTACATGAATGCCAATTGTTGGTGTTTTTTAAACCACAGTCTATTATTTTTATTAACTGGCCTGGCATGGTGTAAAGCCTGCAAGGCCATTATATATAGTGCTGTTCAGCATCAAGTTTTCAACTGCAGATTTTATTAAGGAGGTTATTATTGTTCACTAATCACAGAATTGCAAAATCATTAGGGTTGGAAGGGACCTCTGGAGATCATCCAGTCCAAGTCCCACTAAAAAGGCAGGGCCACACAGAGCAGGTTACACAGGAACGTGTCCAGGTGAGTGTTGAATGTCTCCAGAGAGGGAGACTCCACAACCCCCCTGGGCAGCCTGTTCCAGTGCTCTGCCACCCTCAGTATAAAAAAGCTCTTCCTCATGTAGAGGGAAGGATCACCTTCCATGACCTGCTGGCCACACTCCTTCCAGTCACCCCATGACACTATTGTCCCTCCTGGTCCTAAGGGCACACTGCCAGCTCATAGTCAACTTGTCATCCACCAACATTCCCAGGTCCTTCTCAGCTGAACTCCTCTCTAGTAGGTCAGCCTCTAACCTGTGCTGGTACTTGAGTGTCTGTCTTCCCAGGTGCATTACCTTGCACTTGCTCTTGTTGAACTTAATTAGATTTCTCTCTTCCCTCTTTGAATCTGAGCCTTCTTCAGAAGCTCATGTTAATCACATTATTTGTGAAACAGCCTTTTTATCACCCCAGTAATCTTTAAAGGTATTGAATGACCTGTACCCTTTGTCAGGAACTTATGCTAGGTACACAAGTCTCTTTTAATCGCCATCCATTATCAGCAGGCTCCCTTACTTCTGCTTCGTTCAAGCATTTTCTATTGGTATAGATCTCATTTGTCTTTCAGATCATCAGAGTCTTTAAACATCTCTCTCCTCTGCTGAAACAGACACAATAATGTTTGAAGAAAAAGATTCGTATCTGTAACTTGTTACTAGCTACTTTTATTCACTGCTACAGCAAGACCATTAATTCACCTGAAAGAAAATCCTCTTCCTTAAAACTGTAGCCTGGAAAGGCCCTTGTTTGGGGTCTCGAAGACTCAAATTTACAGTCGCATCCCCCAGGGAAAGCCAGAGGGATTTACAGTAAATATCACAGTTTGCATCCAGAACTGCTGACAAACTGGTCTCCATTTGATAGATGGATTCATTATCACTTCCTAATTACAGGCAGGTTTCCAGGTGTGTTCACTATGTTATAAATGAAACCTGTCCATTGTTATACAGTGATGGTCTCTGGGTCAGCCGTTAAGGGATCTATAGCTCCTCTTCTGTCATTGAACCAAATTAATCAGATATATTTTTAACAGATAACAAAAGTGACTGATTAATCACTTGGTAATGCAGACTGCTATGAAGTTCATCATCTCCAAATAAAGGAAGGAGCTCAGCAAGACTACAATATGTCAAATGCATCAGTCTCAGTGTGTTAAAATACTTTCAGGGCCAGATGCTACTCTTCTGAAAGGAAGAATCTGCTACATCAAACATAGATGTTTTTCTGCATCTGTGGGTCAGATTCTGTGTTCATATGAAAGCTTTCTGGTTACGCAGGCTTGCTGTCAGATGGAGCCCCATGTGTATGTATCTAAGGAGAGAATTTGATCACTTATAAAGTAATACAATTTCTACCAGATTTTCATTCGATTTTTCTTTAGAACAGTGATTTTTTTTAAGAGGGTATTGAAAGCTGTACACATCAGTAAAACACAGCCAGTCTTTGTCTAATCCTGTATCCGAGGATAGATTTAAGTGTGATTTTTCTATGTTCTAGTCACCTCTTTTGAAGATATAACAGTCTGTCTTTTAATTTTGCATTGAAGAATATGCTTGACATACTTCAAACTGAGATTAGGTTAGTGAAGGCATACCCTGTCTTATGCTGGAAAAATGAAACAAGTTCCTAATTGTCAAAAGATTAATCCTTGGCAGTCATCCAGGGCAATATTTGCTGTAGCAACTTGGTATCCATCACAGTTACAGACCAAAGGTCTTGTCATATATGTATTCCTCACAGCACTGCTGTAGCAGGGCAGGGTAGCCTTGCTACCCTGGGCTGTTAGTCTCTGGGAAACTCTATCCATTCCTCACTTAGTGCCCTCACAGGGGTCACAGGCTTTGATGACTGAGCTATTTCTGAAGACTGAAGTATAAAGCTTGGTAATAGAAAAAAATCAGTTTGGGGTTACTTTTTTGTGTGTGTATTTTGGTGTTTCTTGTTAGAGGTTTTAGCATTTACTAGAAGCTTGGTCCATCATTACTGATAACAATAGTATTAGTGAAATGTGAGGCTGTTTTTTACTGTGAAAATCAGTTACCTGTAGCCTGATAGCGCTTAAATTGGCTAATTTTTAATTTATTTAATTCATTTGCATTGAAGTGCAAAGCTGCTATAGCACCATCTTCATCTGCCTGCATGACCAGTCCTGTCCCTGTGTTTGAATACTGTCTTTTTCCCTCATAAATTTAGAGGGACGAGCCTTCATTGTCCTGCAAATCTAACAGAAGAGTAGGTCAGTATTAGAAATGCCTCATAAATTACTAAAGCCAGCAATCCTATGCCTTGCTCTTTTAGTGTAGCTAAAACCCACACAAAACTGCAGAATGCTGCCCCAGTATCCCTCCTTCCGTGTAAGCCACCTCGGTTGTGTTTTGGGTTATTACTCTCAGTGTTGCTTTAGAAAATTCTTCAAAGAGAGTTCTGTATCCCTTATTCATCGCAGAAATGACGATACAGAGAACGGTCTCGTTCAGTTCAATATTCATTGTCACTCATGCTGCTTACCCTTTGACTCCCCACACTGCTAGCTGGCAGGGAACTGCCTGCACTCCTCAATTTGCATGGCAGGGAAATAAATGGAGAAAAATTCACTCTGCTGCAGACTGATAATGGGGACTGCAGAGAGCGGTCATAGATCTAAAAATGTGGGTGCAGCTTTGTTTCCTTAGACTCCCATTCTGTACTGCTGAGCTTGACAGGATTATGGGGTGTGGGTAGGATCAGGACTTGATCCCTCATTCCCTCGCTGATGAGCCTCTGTCTGTTTAGTGCTTTATAGGCCCAAGGGAAAAGGGCAAATTGACAGAGTGTTCTGCCATGCTGCAGTCTATATTTGGATCCCTGATTTAAAGCTGGCAGATGTGTAAAATCATATGTAGCCAGAAAACTCCCTAGCGAGGACACAGCTGCATATATCAATGAGTCAAAGTTATTCCAGTTAAGGCTGGCATTAATTTATATGTGGCAAATTCCCTCCAGATCTCTATTCCTGCTAGTGTAATATCACTGAGTGTAGTTTTGGGCTTGTTCCACCCGCTCTGGATCAAACCATGTGCTTTTTGGATATGAATGGAGACGACTTGTAAATCTGAAGTGCTGCTCTTCTCAGATGCTGGGTGAATGCCATCATACCCTCATTTAGATGTGGCAGCTGTTGTCAGTTACTTAATCTCATAAATAAAATAAAGCCAAATTTCCACAAACTGAATCCGTCTCTACCACACGGCCTCCTGCAATGCCTTAAATGAACTGCATATTTTTGTTTCTCAGGAATCTTCCCTTTATAACACACTATGCTGCTTGATTATTTCCTCTGTATTGTACAGGAAACAGTGAGTAAGTGATTAATAACCTGCCTCAGTTATACTTTCCCCTCTTGCTGCAGCCTTGTCATGAAATAATGTGACCCACAGATGTCTGAGCAAATCAATCCATTGTATTAATGACAGATGCTGTTGGGGCTTGTTCAGTGAAAGTGAGCTATTGCAGGGAGAGAAGCTCAGGTATTCCTGCTACTTTGATCATCTTTTTTAATTTCACTTAAATTTTGAGCATGCTGAAAAATCCCAACAAAGCACAACATAGCCCACTCTGGAAAACAGCCTGGGGTGAGTACCAGTCCTAGAGGCTCAGGAGGGAGGTAGGAAGCAGGTTTGCTGGAAAAAGGCACTGAAAATTAACATTCACTGGCATTGTCTGAAGGTATGTGAGGTGCAGCATATACGTCAATGCTTGCTTGCTTCTCTACTGAAAAGGATGTAATGGAAAACAAGTCCTTTGCACCTAAACAAATGAAAACTCTCAGTCATAGTCAATTCTATCATGCACGTCACCCTTCACGATGTTTAACGTTGTCTGGAGTGAGTGAGTGATGGAAATTAAAATCTCAGAGCTAGTTTTACTAGGGCTTACTTAGGAGGCTGGTGTATGGGGATAGCTGGCAGGAGAAATTTCCCACCCACAGAGGGGAAGATTCAGACTGACAAGTCATTTTCATAAAGCATGAACCAGGGCACACTGAACCAAATTACAAGCTGATTGAATCTTTTAAGAATTGCTGATAGTTGCTACAATTAGTCTATAATATGCTCTTCAGCCATCAGCTAATGCACTGGAGTCAGTTGAGCTCATAGCTGAAGAGAGTAGGCAGCCCTGGTGTGTGACACTGAGCACTGGCATGTGTCATGCTGGCTAACTGAGGCTGTCACCCAAGCGCTCTGCCAGATCTTTGTTTTCCTGAGTGGTTTTTACTAAAGGCATGTTTGAGTAGTAGGGAAGGGCAAAGTTACATTATATTTGGTAGGAGCAGGAGCACGAAATTGTATTACGTAACGAAATATGAATAGGTGGTGATACTGGCCACTCTTTTATGGTAAATCGGCAAAGGAAGCCAGAACACACGTGCATGCAGATTACTCATAGTAGCTAGTTTGACCCCAGATGAGAAATTCTGTATTTAAATTCACTGGATGGGGAGAGAGGTCATTATTGAAAATTTAGATGCCAACTGGAGAAACGTAGAAAATGGGCTGAAGGCTTACTAATGTATCTGTTTAGCAAAACGTTAACCAGGGACTCAACTGCTGTAGAATCTGCAGAGATTTCTGCTGGTGGCGGGGGTGTACCTTTTCCATCATTACTGTTTCTGAAACTTGCCACTGCCACTCAGAATATCAGTGCATATCAGCATGTAGTTCCTACACATTTTATTTCACATCAACTTTTAAAAATAACAAGAGAAAAAAAATAGTCATGATAAGGAAGGGAGAAATTGAGATGTCATTTTACAGTGGATAGAAAGAATTACAGTGCTTTGCAACCTTACAGTTGTCTGACAGTTCATCCGATCAAATGCTTAATATGTAGTAGCCAAGGTCTTGCTCTCTTTTTGTTTCCGTAAGGATGAGGGTCTTTTTCAAAGTCCTTAGTTCAATGGGATGGAAGATGTCCCACTTATGTCTTCCCTCCTCTCACCCTACTTTAAGGTACTTATCTTGCAATAATGAAACCTGAAAACAGTCGTCAAGAGTTAACATCAAGGACTTCAGCAAAACCACAGACAAAATACCCCACAATCCTACTCTAAAGAGCTTTCTATAGAACATCTGAGTTAAGCATGGCAATTACAAAGAAGCTCAAGTGGTCTTTGCTTGAAATTGCAAATGTACCACATTGCATTATCACAAGAATTCTCATGCAAGAACAGTTTGCAGATGGTTTGCATTGGCATACTTTATGTAAACGCTCTAGGGAACAGATGGCATCATGGGTTCTTGTGGCAAATGTGAATTTATAGCACTCACAACATGCTAAAGTCTTTTGCCTGTAGCTGAAAAGCAACAAAAATGAAGTGGAAACTCAGCCCTGTAAATCAGTTTGCCAGTGCCTTTGCCATTGTAGCTGTGGATAACATTTAGCTTAGTCTTTATTGTGAAATTTGGGTTCTTTTATTTGCTATCTACTTGCAATTGGGAGCGAGTGCATGTGGCGTGTGTGTGTTTATTTCAGTACCCATATGCAGCTTTTAAATTAATAGGCTTGACATTGTGTAAAGACCAGGTAGTTGAGATCTCAATCATTTAATACAAAGCTTTTGAATTTTTGATCCTAAACTGAATTCAGATAATTCCTGTTTTCCATGCATACATAGATAGCTCTGGGTAAATAGACTGATATTAAACAAATATTGTTAAATGTCCTTAGAAGGGGAAAAATAACAACAAAGGTTAGATAAGAAACAAAACAGGTTACAAGTGTGAATTACAGA
>JANHGB010047422.1:0-31093 GCA_026283785.1 Coracopsis vasa
ACTGGGGCGTTGTTTCCTCCGGCGCGGGCGCTGTGAGGAGGACAGAGCGCGAACCAGTCCTTCGTGGTGGCGGAACTCGGTGCAGGCTCTGTCCGCCGCTCAGAACAGGGCTGCCCGGCTGGGGCCTTGGGTTGGTCAAACGGGTTGAAAGTGTCCCAGCACCACTCGTGTTGCAAAGAGCCCCCGGTGTGTCAGGACAGTAGTGCTGGTTTTCTGCTTCACACCTCTGGCTAATTCTAATTAGCCCCATTTTCAAAAGAACTGAAGTTTAGTAATTGTGCTCCTTGGGTTCTCCTGTGTAATCGTGTTTAACTGTAGTTAGCTAATTTCCACCAGAGTCAATGGGCACAGACAGACCTCAGCATGTGCTGTATAAATCACAAGATCCACGCTGGGTGTTTTCTGATGGGGTAGTAAATGCAGCTGCTGATGGGGAGGAGGTAGGACTAATGGTGTCATAGTTGTCACTAGAAGAACTGCACAGAGATGACAGCAGCTGCTAGACTTAATTCATTTCCAGACAAACCAACTGGGCATGTTTCAACAGTAAATGGCAATACAAAAATTAAACTTTGCAAATCTCATTACTAACCCCAAAGTGACATTCCTATTTCACAACTAGTTTCTTTACTGGTACAAGAATAGTTTTCTCCCTGTATTGCTCTTCAACATTACTGTTTTCTTTCCGTATCATACAATTTTAGTCTGTTGGCTCAAATCTGAAATGAAAGCAGCTTATTTCCTTGCTAACGCCTTTTAATTTCTCCTTCCATCTGTTACTACTTCACTATCCAAGTGCTTGTAGTATTGCAAACAGTGTCAGGGCAGAGGTAATGTACCTTGTACTCTGGACTTCTGGGCTCTACCGAGCTTCACTTAGGAGCAAGGTAAGCAGGAGGACAGCACTGAAGCGTATTAACACTCTCCAACCTTAAGCCTGCCTTCTCTAAGCAGCATAAACTATTTTTAAGTGGACACCTATGGCAACCCTGGATACCTGTGAGACATCACCTCACTCCCTCCCCCTGAGAATGCTGGTGATCCGGGTGTGATAAAGTGATCTCTTGGACTTTACAACCAGACATAAGTTGCTATTGCTGGAGATTAACTTCGCCCTTTCAACCTCCAGGCTTTTTCCTCTGTGCTTCAAGCAAAGCTCAGCCAAGCTGAGGGATCAAACTGTCTGTGTCAAACAAGGCTGCAGCACAGGGTATGAGGTTAACTATGGCTTTGGAGTTGAGCAACAGAGGTGGAGGGAAGATGGCAACAAGAGAAAGATTGTTTTCAGAGGAAGAGACAGGGAAGTGGTGAGGCAGGGAGTCCAGGAGATGCAGGTGGAATGGAGATGTAGGGGAGGAAGGCAGGCATAGGTGAGCAGAGGGGCCACTGCAGGAGAGGTCACCTGCAGGTGCTTAGTGGAGTAGTTTGAACATAAAAGCTCAAGGTAAAAAAGGGATATCCTGGAGAGCACAGGAGAAGGCTCTTCTCTGAGTATCCTTCTTGTAGTGAATGCTAGTTGCTGGGGGGAAACTGCCAAAGATGTGCACCACAAAAAGTCTTGTTTCAGCCTCCCAAGGGATGGAGGGTCTGCCTGTTTGAATAAGCAACTTTGTATCTCTGAGTTTGTGTCTTGTCAGGAGGAAACAGTGTTCCCTGACAGGCTTTTGTAGAGCTGAGCATGGGAACATCTCAATCCTGACTGAGTAGGCACAACCACAGCATACGTTCAGATGATACATTATTCTGAATGATTTCCAGAAAGTCCTTATCCTGTATAAACAGAGTGCGCAGTATTACAAGCTGCTACACAATTTAACAACATATGATAGCATCTACTGTAATGCTGAGAAGGAGTGATTACTTAATTAGAGGCTGCCTAAAGGTTTGTGGTAAGTGCATACGTGTGTAATTTTAATTTTCCTAGTTCTTCTGAACTGTTTATGTTTTAACCCTAAAATTCTCTTGACCTTTGTAAATGTTTTGAAGGGCTTTGCATTTACATAAACAGGACTTCAAAAACTATACACACATTTACTAGTTAAGACTTACGCATTCCTAGGGGAAGAAAATGTAATATTCTTTATTTTCGGGTAGACCTGGCCCCAAGAGGTTACATAAATTGCATGAGGTCACTGACAGATAGTGGCAGAATCAGATTAAAGCTCCAGCACTCCCAGCTCTCACAGTGAACACTAAATCATACCTGTTTTTCAAGAATTTGCATGGCTAACAAGCCAGTTACACTTAAAATAGTCTTGTCCTATTGACTCCCCAAATACATGAAAGCCGTAAAACATTGTTAGAGAGGCATCGTGCACACTGCATATATCAGTAAAAGCTGCAGCCAGAGATAAAACTGAGATTTGTAAGAAGTAAATCCAGTCAGTGCAAAGGGAAAACAAAGAGTGGAGAGGAATGTAGGTGTTTCAAAAGGAGAAGAGGGGAGGAGGTGAAGAGCAGTAAGAGACAGGGTATGGACAGCATCAGAAGTTGAAGAGAGAGGAGGACAGGGAGGACTCTGTGGTGTCAAACCCCTCAGAGATGAAAGCATGCTACGTGGTACAACAAAACAATGAAGCCATGTGCTTGCTGAATGTGTTATCAGGCAGCTGAAAGTAAAACCCAGCAGTGAACACTCAGAGATAAGTTAGGATGAGATGTATCTCACCAAAGTTTAATGATCTGGAAATTGCCCACTGTGAAGCTCTTTGTTGCTATTTCTCCTCAGTCACTGCAGGGGGAGCAGGCATGTCCAGCCGCATTTTTACGCCTTGTTTTTAGATGACTGAAGGTAGGGAAGACGAACCTTTAGGCTTTGTCCATTGGATTTAAGCAGGACTTTTAAATCAGGTTCCCCTAAGGGAAAATATCCAGCCTGAGGAGCTGGCAATAGTTGTGCTTGTCGGTGATGGAGTCACACGAGAAGCACAGAGGTCTGAAAGGGCCCTCAGAAGGTCATTCATAAAATTCAACTTCAGTTTTCTCTACAGCAAATTAAACCATGGAATGTATTAGATTGCTGATCCACTTTGTAACCCATTTTTATGGGGAAAATAAAAGCCTTCTTTGATTTAGGCTAATTAAACCCAGAGCCTTTCATCTTAATAAAAACAAAAAACAACCAACCAAACAAAAATACCGCAAACAAACCCCTTATGGTTACTGAACATCTTCATAATTCTGTTGCTCCCTTCTCTAGATTTTTATTTTCTTATATCTTTCTTAAAGTGTGGTGCTTGAAGCTGGAGTTATTATTCAAGCTGGAGCTTTAGCTGAAAATCAGGCTAACAATCCATTAGTGCGCTTCCTGCTTCTTGGATGGTAATGGCAATTCCCATGAAAATACGGGTATGCTGAATCCGTGAATGTGTTGACTGCAGCCCAGCATCATCACAAGTGCTTTAAACTCTGAATCAGGCTCCTGAAGTCGTGGTGCTGGCTAAAAACGTTTGTGACGTTCTAACAATTTTGCACTCTAAAAAAACCAAATTGCATCTAGTTTTAGAGGTTTTAGAGAAACCTGTGTCCATAATCACAAGAGCTAAGATTATATTCACTGGAATGAACTGTTCTTGCTAACACCGCATCAGCAGAAGTGCGAGCAAGGTCATAAAAATCATCAGCAGAATATCCAGTTTATTTCCTTGCTTCTCCTTTAAAAGCCCTCTTCGCTGATTCAGTCATAAGGGCCTGTGCTGGGCAGAAGCTTTTCTTTCATGGAACAATAGTGTTAAATTCTCAAGGGCTTTGCGAGTCTGAAGCCACCTCATAATATCACATAAAGTATCTCACTGGTAATAAATGCAGATGTTAGAACAAAATAGAGCATCATTATCCCAATGGCTCTTGTTGCAGCAGGGCCCAGCATGATCTCCTGCATAAAGAACATCATATTTCTGAAAAGTAATCTTCACACTGCATCTCAATTAGTTTGAAAAGCAACGTGTTGTTAATGCAGTTTTATTTACAGGGCCATCAGCTTTGTGGGCTTATGGAAATAACACAAGTGAGCTTTTCTGATGATCCTGTCCCAAGCCATCCCAACAGTAATGGTCTCTCTTTGGGGCTGTTCCACTTACTTCATTCCCTCTCTGGTAGAAGCAGCTGATCTGGAAAGCCACATGAATACACTCCTACTACGCATAATCCCTTTAGTTCCCTACATGACTGTAATTGAACACATTGGCAGACTTTGTTTGTATTTAAATATTTTCATAGAAGGGAAAGTCATTCCAAGCTGATCACTTCACGAGGCCAAAAATTTCATTAGGAGCCATTTAAACAATTACAATAAATAAGGAAATCATTATTTGTTGGTACAGCTGTGCCATAAACACTATAATGTATATTCAGATCTTGGTCCCTTAAGGAATTTGTCTTTGTTTATGATAATAGCCACAACAAACTTACTTGAGTAAGGAAAATAAAACACGTATGGCTTTGTAATTCACAGTTAAGATGTTCTACTTGAAACTGAATTTCGAAACACATAAAGGTTTCTTAGGACTGAAGGGATTATTAGGTACTATAATATCTAATAAGATTATGAGATGGAGGTGATAGCTCACTACAGTAGAAACCTGCTAAGACATAGGGATATGCAAATACATAGGACTGGCAGGACTTTCTGGGTTATCAAGTCCAGCCCCCAGGTACTGCAGGCAACTGGATCACATAATGCATTTAATACATTCTGTGAGCATCATGTTAGAGCTAGGTGTAGTTTTATCCCCCTAATTTTTACACCCTCACTATGCAGGTGGATAAAGAACACGTAGTTGGGAATCAAAATTATTCATTCCCAATTTATACCTGTTTGCTCATATGCCAAGATTGCCTGCCTTTCATATTTACCCTACCTGATGCATTTACAAAGAGTAATCAAACCATACCTCGGTCTTCAGCTGCTAGGCTAAACAAGCTGCATACGCACACTTTCCTTTCATGAAAGGTTCTCCAATCTCCTCCACATCTGAGCAGCCCTTTTCTTTACCTGTTCCATTAAGAATTCAGCTTTCCTTAATGTGATTGATGAGAATAATGCATCTAATTCCAAACAAAATCTCCTTGGGGTCTTCTACAATGACATTCATGCTTCCCTTGCTCTTCTGGAAATGTTTCTCCTACTGCATATTAGAGTTTCAGTCGCTTTTGCCATGTCCACATGCACTGGGGCAAACGGTTAAAAACCCTTCAGTGTCGTTGCTGGTTTCTGGCAGATATTTTCTGCTGCAAGCTCACTACTTCTGTGGCCTTGCTCTTCAAGGACATTTAGTTCTTCTTGGGGGATATTCTGAACTTTCTTTACACTGATAATACCTCCTAACTTTGTGACTTTGATACATTTTAATGATCAGGCACCTCTGTTTTCCAGATGGGTCATTAATGAAAATAATAATAATCAATCAACATTGAGACTTACTTTTTAGGACTTCTGAATAATTCCCTTTCAACACATCTTAACTTCTCTCATTCTAACACCATGTACACCTTGCAGTTCCTCTATAAATCTCAGACTTCTCCAGGTAGGAGACATAATTTTATACATGGCTTCTCATCAGCTACTTTATTGAAGTCCAGACAGTTAGATTTCCCTTCTTTGTTGAGCTAATTGCTTACTGTATCAAAGAAAGCTATTGAATTAGTCTGGTATTAGTCAGCCTTAGTAAATGCCAATTCAATTTTACTCTGTTTTCCAGTGACTGTGATGACTTCTATAATTTTCTCCTCCCACATTCTTTCCTAAAGCCTGACATAAAACTTCGATGGACACAAAGCAAAATATATTGTGCCCCTTGAGTGAAATCTGTATTTTATTTGTCTTTGGTATAGATTAGGTAGTTACAGCAATATGTATTTTTGACTAGCAGGCAGGGTTGAGCAGCAGTTATAAATATATTGGATGCCTTGCTATATTCACTGTCAGAAATGTATATGCATCCTTTTTTATCCTAAATATTGGTAATACCACTTTTTAAAAAGATTGTGATATAAATTCAGCAGGCTGCTGTGACTGAGACATGACCCCACACAGGATCCCCCCATGTTTGGGCTGGATTTTTTCCCAAACAGGTTTGTAATCTAACTCAAACATGACCTACCTTACAGAAAATCAGAGGACAACACGTACTGTGATTTGACTTGTAAGGTGATCACAAGTATTGGACATGATAAAAATATAGCTTTTGAAGAAACAGAGAAGAGTTGGGGAGGATTTGGCTGAGGGATACTGGGTGATTGTTCCAGATAGAGATAAATTACACATGGTACTGTCTTCTTTGTGCTTAATTTTTAATTATGTTGTGGGCACTACACAAATTGTAAGAAAAGCTGGTAAGAAACTAAATCAAGATTTGACTTTCAAGTGCACCACTAACCCACAGACTGTGTGTCCTTGGGCAAAATGCTTTCTCCTTTTTTTTCTTCCTCTCACTGCTTCATCTGTAAAGCAGAGATAACACTACTTCTTTTTCACAACCTATTTACATAATAAAAGCCTTTCCATGCATGACAGTCTCTTATATATTTGTAGAGCATCTAGCATAATGAGGACCTGGATCTTGGGACTACAATACAAACAGTACACAACAATTAAGATAATACATCAGTCAAAAATATACCTAATGCACCTAATACTGCGGAACTTCACTGGAGACATGACTTTATTACAAAGTGAACTGTTTCTGTGACTTCTGCAGTCCTTTCTTTCGTTCTGCTCTCTTGCCTAAGTCAGGCTTGGGCACAGAGGTGGGTTTTAGGAAAATTAGGAGTCCTGTGGTATCCTTCTAGGGTCTGCTGCAGGTAGAAGGAGTTGTGCACCCCAGAGTCCTAAGGGACCTGCAAGGCGCTGGGCAGTATCACACCAAGGCTTTGCCTTTCTGCAGTAGCTTTCCTGTGGGCCTGTTCTCCTCCCACTGTATCGAGGAAGGTCTGCCTTGAAGACAGCTTGTTCCTTTTTGAAAAGAAGTGGGGAAAAAGGCCTCATATTGTCCATGTTGTCCCTGAGAAGGACTGCATATCCACTGCAAGCCAGCCTGAGCACAGAGCTGTCCTTTCCCTCTAAGTAAGCAAATCCTGCACTCTTGGAGAGGTTTCAGTACATGCTGGGGATGCAACAGAAAACAGGGTATGATCACCCTGTTCCATGTTCATAGGATGGGCTACAGGAATAAGCATCCCATTACCAGCAGGTAATGCTGGTAATGGAGGCTACAGGATGGGACTTTTGTTATTATGCTGCACATTTTCTAGGAAATGTTGTCTAGAGAGTTTATGCTCAGCTTAGAAAAATACAGCTTCCCGTAACAGAATTTTTGGGAAGTAAAAAGCTCTTTTCCCACAACCTGTATGGCCAGAAGAGAATGCCAAAATACTGCTCTTGCTTGAGATCAAGCTGGGTCTGTGCTACAATTTCCCTGTACACTGAGAGAAAGCAAAATGGAGGGTGCTGGGCTGGCCTGCACTGGTGAGTCCAGGCCTTGAGGCTGAGTTGGCTCTGCAGCTACTTGGCATGAAAAGAAATAAAATTATGCATAAATCAGGAGCTCTAAAGGCCCATTTCCTTGTTTGGTCCCAGAGTAGCTGACTAAGGGCGCTTAATGTCTGCAGCAGTAGACCAGCCCCTCCCCATAGGCAGGCGACATTTTTAGTGCTTACCTTGTGCTGGCAGCTACAGGATTCCATTTAACCATGCAGCACTGCCCTGGCAAAAAAATAAAGAGACATTTAAAAACTTAATTTCATTCTCCCCGCTTCTTTCTCAAGTGTTTTACAAACAAAAAGAGAACAAGAAAAGTGATGGTGGCTGGGTTATTAATTATACATAGTTAGTAACTGGTTAATTTGCTTTCATCACGTACTGTGTAAGGAAGATTGCATTGTGTTGTGGCTATTGTTATTTTATGGGAACTGAGACTAGATATCAGGCATCTGTTAACAAATGTTAGGCACAAAATTGAACACCCACACATACTGAAAGGGCCATCAACACGACAGGAAGAATTACTCGTTTCGCAAGCAGAAAAATGACAAAGCAGAGGAGTGACAAATGCTCTAGATAAATCCACAGCTCCAATTTAATGCATGGGGTAAGGACCTCTTCTTCCAAGAAAAGACTTCCTACTCTTGCAGTTTCTTACTTCTCCGTAATTTAGCTGTGCACATATTTGGCATTTGGAGTGTGACGGATTTACACATTTGCTACCAAATGAACTGCGAGAGCTAATCAGCTCGTGCAGAATTGCACATATTAATGAAGAAGGCTCTTCTGCATGCCTGCGATGTAGCCACCCACTTAACTGGGGCACCAGAGACTAATTTGAAAAGATTTTGTTCATGTAGCTTTTTTCCTATGATGAATGCTTGCAGGGAATCGTGTTGCAGAGAAGGAGGGAGGAAGCAGTATCTGCAAAATCTGACTAAATGGCTCTCATTACTGAGTGATAGAAGAGCAATAGGAAAGATAATTTATTAGTGGCTCAAAGCTAATGAGAATAATTAGCCCTATGATGCTTTCTAAGCAAACACAGAATAACTGTTCCTTAAGGATCACCATCTCCCCACAAGAATGGTGAGTGCTCTGGGCAGGAGGACACAGGATTTCTGGGGCCAAGGATCTTACAAACCAAGGACCAGGTCTGACAGCAGGGTGGGAACACCCAGACATTCTCCTGGCTTTAACTATGGGCCAGCATCGGAGCTGAGATTCCCTGAATTTTGGGCTAACAGACCATCTTTTTTCTGACCTCAAAACCAGCTACACTGGGCTGATGAATTCACAGTTTACAGCCCAGCTTAGCTCCTCAGAAACCACAGTCTGCAAATCGCTGCCTTAGATACTCAGAATTTTTTACAACTGCACCATGCAGTGCCTGCCAAAACCTCGGTAAAAGCTGAGCCAGTCAAAGGTGCTTCGCAGGGAGTATTTCAGCAGTGCTGGTCAGTCAGCCAGTTCCAGGAGTCCTGGTTGACAGCAGATAAAATGGTATTTGGAGTCATTACCTTTGTAGAAACACCCAGGTACTCTCCTTCCTTAATTGGTAAATAAAAGCAGGATGCACAGAGAAAGCAGAACATCTTCTCAGGAGCAGCCAAAGAAAATAATGAGAGAAAATTTGGTTTCCAATCAGTTCCAGCACAAGCAGTTATGTATATAACCGGGTTAGCGAAAGGGCTGCACACCCACAGTTCCAGCAGAGCCATGGAATGTTCAGTGATGCTGGCCTGCCAAAGGCAAAGGAAACGCCAGTGTTTGGCCCGGATACTCAGCACCTGCTGATAAAAGCTGATTTCCCCCTCCCTCAGCTTTCAGAATTTACTCCTGCAATCCCAGGATAGCATTACAGACCAAATCACACTAAAGTAAGCCTATTAAATTAAAATGAGGTGCACGTGGACAACAGTCCGTGCCCTCTTGAGTGTCATTTTGAGTGAATGGCTTGTTTCATACTTTGTAAAATGCAGCTGGCAGGGGTTTAGTATTATTCTAGGAAATTCATACAGGCAACTTTTCTTTTTTCTCATAATACAGCACTATCAAGAATCTGGAGAGTGATTTTGCTTTTTTTTATTTTTTAGAAAGGGAAAGAGACTAAGAAAACACTTGTAGGCTAAGTCACCAGGTCTTAACTTTTTCTTTGAAAAGCAGTTAGCATCTAAAATCAAAATCACCCATGAAGCAATTCCAGCTGAAATGGAACTCTGCCTGAAACATTCCCTTCAAGCTTACTCATGATGTGAGTTGCATCTGCTTTTATACTCCAAAATTAAATGCTGTAAGAACAGAAACCTTACCCACTCTATTTTATTTTTTTTTCACCATTAATATCAATCCATCTTTGTGGATGACTGTTGAGAGAATCTTAAGTCAGCAAGATTTGGGGAGCTAATTTGGTCTGGGTGGGAGTTCAGAAAAATTCCCAAGGCTGTTTCACCAACTACAACTAGTTAGGGGGGGCTTGGGGGCCAACAGAGATATCAGATCCAGAATGCAATTTTAGAGGGGGAGGAAAGAGAGAATGGAGATTTGCAAGGTTGCTTTTCCTGATTCAGATTGGAAAGCAAGTCTCTTCCAGTCTCTTCTGTAGGAGTTGCTCTAGTTTGAACAAACAAGGACATAGTTTTTGGGTCACAATGGGTAATTCCTTTACAACAGAAGTTAAATTGTTCTCTTGGGTTGCAGGTGCCTGATATATAACTGTATGATCATCTTGGGACTCCAGCCTGTGTCTCTGATATCCCAGAGATCTTGTCCAGGCTCCTTTTTCCCTCCTTTTGGTGGCTGAAACAAATCCAACATCTCAGGCTCTTTCATTAGATGGGAAAATCATTTCCTACCCAGTCTCCACAAAATGCTTCATCCTGCTACACTTCGTCTCTTGGTCCAGATATACAATGGGACTAACATAGACCTGTGGTCTATTTGTATCTTGTTTAAGCCAACACTGAAGAACAAAGTGATACGCAATCCTTGCTCAGCCTCTCTCCTGTGTACACGTTTTACAAGACGTAAAAAAAGACGTAAATCTTTTACAAGATTTAATCTTCTTAGGGTTAACTGTGTAGCAGATGTCCAAGACCTCTGGATCACATCTTAAAACGGCTGAAAGATCAAACCCATAATTGCAAGAGCAGAATCTCTGATTCACTGCAAAACACTTCTTACAAGCAATTAAGTTTCTTGCTGATAAGTGATTCATTATTTGAAAGGCCAGATTACTCACTTTTAACCATGGCAGAAATTCCTATGTGATTATGAACACCTGCGCTATGCATCCATCACGACATGCTGGAAAGTCTGAATGTGTGAAATGACCAACTGTTTAATTACACAAAATAAGAGCTCTTACAATAGGATACTTTTCAGTCAGAGTATGTAGGAAAAAAAAAGGATGTATTTAAATTTCAACTTGACTGATGCAGATATGAACCTAAACTGACTTCAACAGCAAATACAAGCACAAACTTTTGCTTTACTGGAAGCAACAGAATTACAAGAGTGTAATTGGGATCCAGACCTGGTCTACTAATTAGAAGGGCTTGGAAGCAAAGCTCCAAGCTCATGGTACACTCTAGTTCACAGTAACTAAGGCTTGTGTCAGCCATTTCATGTAATCGTTTATGGTGTTCAAAACTGTATTTTCAAAAACCATTCAGACCATAAACCAGATGACCCTGTAACAGAAGGTAAATTATTCTACAATATTTTATATTTGTGCATTAACACATGATTAACCAAGAAAAAATGAATGCCCAAGTCCAAGAAGTAACTGACAAAAGACTGAAGGGTAAGCTAGAATCCTTAATTTTAATTTTATTATGGTGTAACCAGCTGTAAGGAATTACTGGTCTGAAGCACAGTGTGCAATTGTCCTATCCTAAACATTTACTAAAGCCTATAATTCAGAATCATCCTGACTAGTGATGTCACCATTGGCAAGCCATGATTTGGTTTTCTTCTTTTTTTTTCTTTTGAAGAAGTCTACATTTCTCAGCAATTAGCACAAACATGGGCTCAGCCCATGCACAGAAATGCTCAAGCATTACTGGAGACTGTACTTCTTTAATGCCAGCTGCTTTGACTCTGTGATTAAAAGACAAAAAAGGGCAATAAGTTCTGGGCTGATCATACTTGATTGTTGGTAAGCAAAAGAATTCCTGTTTGAAACCAAATGGCATCAATATGTATTATTTCCTAAACGAAGGGCAGAATGCTTGCCACTAATGTGAGGATGGCCTGAAAGAAAGAATTACTGAGATCTTATGCAAAAGTACTAAACATAACATGAAGTAACTATGTTAACAGGAAAAAAACCCAACAAACCCATAGTAAGAGACTTAATAAATTAAGCTACTTTCACACTAGGATATTATGTACTACCAGGCAGCTGATTTTTGAGTGAAGAGACTCATCAGGTGCCTAATAAGAGAAAATACTTGGCACAGCTCCATCACTGTTCAAACTGATGTCATGGTTAACAAGCTGGCTACCATACAAGGCCAATCAGGCTACCGGCATTCCAGATTACACACTATTGGCTTCAGCAGCTTAATGAGTGCCAAACATACAGTGCCATTAATTGGGCGAGAGAAAAAGAGGGAAAAGTATCGAGGAAGGAGGTAAGATGCCGTTCACCTCCTGAGCAGCACAGCGCTGAGTTTCCATTAACGCAGCCTTCACCGAGGATCCAAACTAGCAAAACAAAATGAGACGGGCAGACTGAGGAGGAAGAGGAAGATTTCAGACCCCAGGCGCAGTTCTTCACTGTAAAAAGCTGTTCCATCTGGCCACCCAGTTCCAAGGCACCGCCAAGCACCCCACTGTAGTGCCCCACACTCCTGGTCACTGGCTTTCCCCAGCAAAGGGATGCTGGGTGCCCATCCTGCGTGTGTGCTGGCTCTTCCTAAACCACCACCAGCTATGGTCATTCACAGTGAGGAAGAAGCTGAACAAGGGTGATTAATGATAAAAATACTTGTCTTTTTTAAAATTTATTTTTAGTTCAAAGTGAATCACAACTTCCTGCCCTCCCTTTCCCCTCCTATGAAGACATAAGTACCTCCAGATCAATCTTTTCTTTTTTAAAGCATCAGGAGTGAAACGGATTTCAGCTGCTGCTAATACAGGTTTTACAGTGATGATTTTATCAGAGAGAGATTGGTTATGCAACTCCTTAAAGAGCAAAATGGAAAAATCCCACATACAACTGCAGATAAACCTTTGAAATGTAAACACGTAAAATATACATAATTACTGCATTATCAGAAGCATTATGCATTTATCAAAACAGTTGAACATAACACTTTCCAACGCATATTTTATATGGCCCAATGTGACAGGAGACTGCATACCCATTAAGGGTAACTGTATACCCCTGGTAAGATAATCATTCCTGCCATAACTTACAGATGCATTTGACAATGTTGATGCCAAAAAAGGAGGGTTTACTTTAATTTTACCCATGCTTTGCTGTTTTTTGATACTTGGCTTAATCTACTCCATACATTCGATAAAGGTATGTAAACAGGCCTGATTCAAAGACCAGAGAGATTTAAATGAAATCAACAGATCTGGACAGGTCCATGTTAATGTCTTCATTAATTCAGATACCTTATTTATCCCTGAGCACCTTAAAATTGTTTCCCCAAATCTCACTGAAGAACATGTAACTATTTCAGAAGAATGTAAAACTGCATTTGGATAAATCTGTGTCTTACAAGTCCCATTTTCCTTCACTGGTTTAAAAAACAACAACCCCCCAAAACCCCAAAGAACAACACAAACCAAAAAACCCTCATGTCCCTTCCCTTTGTTTTTCATATGTACAGCAATACCTTTAAAAAAAAATTCACCCTATCAAACAACATCACCTACAGACACACTACAGACTACAAAAATATTGCATAGGAGTGTCAGTGGGCATAGTCTCCCCAAAATGAGAGAAAATGCCAAGTTTTCTTTAAAACATTATGGCAACATTCTAATTTATTTTTCTTTTAAAAATCAAGTGGTTTCACTTTATTTCAAAATTGTACAAAATGGCCATGGCTGTTTATAAAAAAAAGTCTCTGTCTTGAGAATATGTGAAGTCTCAGGTGCATTAACAAAAGACCTGGAACCATTCACAGTGCAGCGGAAAGCTTCTTTTGAGGCAGAAACTACAATTCATCCTTCTTCTTTCCTACTCTTTCATGGTCTCTTTCTCTCAGGGTTCGCATGAAAGTGGTGAATCCAGACTCCTGGTTTTGAAGAAAGAAAAATATGGGTCATATTTTTACAAACCAATCAAAAGAATATGTCAAGAACACTTTTAGATTCTGTATCCCATGACAGAATATAAACTAAGGAGCAGTTACTGCTTCTGCATTGCTTCATCATGCCGTGCTCTGGTCCAGTGCTGCTCCACTGCAATGCAAGGGGAAAATATCCATGTAAATTCCACATGTCAAACTTTGAAGAGATGGGGCACAAACAAAAAGGCCCTAAACCTCACAGGACAAGGTAAAATTTGTCCCTAGAAGTGCAATTCATTCCTTTCTATTGAAAACAATCAAAGACGTTTTCAAGCTGCACTTGTATGCTACATGTGTCATTCTGAAAGCAGTTGGTGATCATTTGTTGGCTATACACACACATTTGCCACTGTTCCTCATCCCTTAACAGTTTTGCTTTTGATCTTCATCCTTTTCCACATGTTCAGATGATGGGGGTTGCATTTTTTCAAGTTACTATCAGTATTACTGCCAAGCAATTTCAAACCTGGATGCCTAGATGCCAACCTCTGTATTTCAACAACTTACAATTTCTTGTTATCTAAGTCTGTTGGGTGCCGGCAATTTCCTTTTCCAAGGAAAGCTCTAAACACAACTCATAAGCATTTCAAAAGGCTCAGATAGGTGGAGGTGCGAACACCTGTTTGAACACACTATCTACTAGCACACCAACACTATAGCTGTCTGGGCAAGTAACACTTGACCATTTTTACTATTAAGCAATCCCAAAAGACACCACTTGAAACTGGTGATAAAAAGGAAAAATACAAATAGGTGGAGAACAACGAACAGAACTCAAAGTTTAAGTTGGGGAACAACAAAGTTGGGGAACAACAAAACTAAACCAAAATAAAACCTCAAAGCTGGGAGGCTTTTGAGAAGGCTGAACAACAAAACACTCTTCTAAAACTATTCACGATTTTTTCACTGACAAAAAAATAATGAAGTGACAAGTTTGGGCTATACCTCATTTGGAGACATCTGGCAATCAATGGCCCCCATGAAAGGACTCCAGTTTCCAAAGCTGTGTGCCTGGAAGGCAATTCAAGTCACAGAGTGCCCTAACTCTTCCTTGCTTGAATTGCTTGGGGTGAAATACCCTAAAATCTCTACTCTGGAACTGCAATTCCCTTGGAGGTGTGGAAGACGCCTTACAGGCCACCACTGGGGGTCATGCTCTTCCCCACAGCCAGTCCTCCAGTGTTAGGTGGCAAGGAGCTGAGAGATCCTGCTCTACTGGCCATGGTTCCTGCTGTCATGTTACTCCTGTGGCAGCTGATATTGCTTCTCTTCCCTCCCCATGTGAAATGACAATTCACCAGCTGGACCACACTGAACTAAATGCTCATCGGTGACAGAATCAGGAACAGAAAGCAGGTCCCCTGGCTCTCACTGCTCTCTCCTGAGATTTCTTTGGCAGCACAGGAGGTGGTTGGCCATGGTGATTCAAAAGGTGTTGTCATGCTGTGAGAAGTCCTTTAGTAGTGCAGTCCCCTGTTACTGAAGCAGATTTGTGAACAGACATGGAATGTCCATGGAAGGCACTGTGCCAAGAACTGCCCCCAGCATTAACATGATAGCAGATAAAACCTAATTTGATGCTGCACAAGCAGAAGAGCTTAGGTCCCAGGAGAAGTGAAGGGAGAACACAGTTGCCAGTAGCAGAGATTGTGATGTTCTTGTTGGGTAATTTAATTCTATCCAAGAAAGGCCGCACATAGAGAATGAGTCAGTCCGCTTTCCAGCACAGAGGTAGTCATCTCCCAACTGCTGTGGCCTCAGAGCACTCTGATCTTGCTAAATTCTTTCTATCAGCCACCACAGATCGTTCCTCTCATACTAATGTCTACAAGTATGGGTTAGAAATACAAAACCTGACATTGAATTTTCACTTAATTGTTGACTACTGCACCCATCTTTACTTTTAAGAAAAGATCCACAATCGGAACTAAACACAGTATCCATAACAATGCCTCGATCAGTATCATAAAATGGTAATTACTGGGGTCCTAATGCTGGAGAAAACTGGGAGACGAAGCTCCATTAAGACTTCTCTAAGATTCTGCCTGACAAAGAACTTCAGAATTTGGCTTTTTTCTTCATGCTGCTCTATAATTTGGTGAGCTGTAATAGCAGCAATATCTTTCAGGCAAGGCTCTTTTATCAAAATGACTGGATGGCTTGAAGACCCAAGTTTTTCTTGCAGATCCTAGATTCTCCATGCAATCAATCACTGCTGAGAAGTAACCTCCCTCTAGGAGGTTATGACAAAAAACACACACAAATAATTGGATTGCTCCCTTACTTTCAGGCACTTTACGACCACAGAAGGCATTATGCCATTTCTGTCCCTTGTACTCAGAGCATACAATCAGCTGGCCGCAGCAGGAGAAAAGAACGAAACTTCAGCCCAAGGGCTAGATGGCACAATTTCTCTTTCCATCCTGAGCTGCAGGAGTGAATCTGATTCAGGGCAAATGAGACGTTTAGTTTCCCTCAATCTCCAAGGGACAGCTTTGTCCCTGCTATAAAACCAATGGTCTGTCACCATTTGGCAGCCTGGTGGATCTGTAACACGTCTGCAGTATATGTGCAATCCAGATCCAGCACTGACAGGAGCAAGTTCTGTATTTCCTGGCATTTCTGTACCTAGCAGCAGCCCATGCAATAAACCCTTCACTTTCATTCAGTCCAAATTCACTTGCAGACTTCAGCTTAAATAATAAAATATACAACAAAGCATTAGCGAATCTATTCCTCCTTTCTCTTCTCATGTCCCTAAAAATAGACGAAGTATGTTCCTAATGCAGAGATGTACAGGGGTGTGGTACACAATGATTCATTCATGTAAGACTGCAACAGGAGCAGTTAAACATCCTTCCAGCATGGTAAAAATTCAGTCCACAGTTTTCATGTGCAAGGCAGTACAGGCAGGGGAGGCCTTCCTCCCTGTATCAGCTGATGACTCTTGCTTTCACTTACCCCTCTTTCTCCAGTATATTTTTCCACAAATTTCCCATAGTTGTAGTAGTTGAAGGTGGGGTAGCCATCAACCCCCTCCTGCTTACACAGGTCGTGATTCTGTCCTTTGGCACAGTCCACTGCAGCATAGGCGATCTGAAATGCAAGGAATCAGCATGAGGCAGAAGATAAAGCAAGATTCTACTTCATGGTTGAACTGCTGCAGCTCAGATTTAACACTAGGAGAGACCCAAGTCTTCTGCTGTTCTGTAACAGCTCAGGTCTGGAGGAAGGTCAGAGCATGGTCATCAGGTCAAGCCACACAAATGGAAGAGCGGAACCTGCTTCCTCCCAGAGAAATATTGTGCTACTTGCAAAGCACCTGGTCTACATGGCTGCAAGGTGTGTTCAACTCAGAGCAGAAAATCACCTTCCTTGCCTCCCCATTGACTCCAAATGGGAAATCCAGAGGCTGTGTTGGTAAAACCAAATCCAAGCAAGGCAGTCACAGCTCTGTTGTACTGCAGTATTTTTTCTGCACTTTGGTTTTAAGTGATGAACAGTGTCAGGGTGACTTTGATAATGGTAATGACCCACCTAACCCAACCTCCTTCCTGTGGCATAACTAATGCTTGGGAAAGTTACCTCTTCTGTTCTTGGACAAATGTGGTTGGTCACTTATGCAAGCTATTAATAGATTATTGACTTCCACCCCAAATAGCTTTTGTAAACTCCATTCAGTTCTCCCAAGGTCAAATGGGGATGGGTGAGAGGCCAGAGCATTGTCCATCAAGTAATGCACATAAAGAAGGCTGCTTGCTTGCAGTTTCAGTTTCCTTTCCTGCCTTTTTTCAGTCTATCCTTTAAGGTAGGGAATGTATGTTATATGCAGCCATTAGCAAAGTGGGCTTTAATTCCTTTTAAAACCTCTAGATGCTACTGTCACGCAAACAAACCCTGAGTAGCAAACAGCGTGCCGTGCTCTCAGTCTGTTCAGCAACAGAGCAACACCCTCTGTGTCCCTGTCCGCCCCAGCATTAGGCAGAGTGAGGAAGCGCAACCTCATAGCCCTAGAGCATCACCTCAGGCTAACCCTAGTTTAGGGCATTTGACATTTGAAACCTGAATCTGTGAAGTACTGAGGAGAAGCCCCACTTAACATTTCAGATGTTGAAACAAAATGCAACTCATAAGCTTCAACTTAAAGTAACCGAGCCCTGTGATGTGATTTCACACTGACTGTTCCTGCGAGCGGCAGTTCTGGCTCTGAACGTACACTGCCCACGCAGGCTTGCCTTCACACTGAAGAGCAAGCAGGCTGAAGTACAAGTTATGTAAAACCCAAACAAATTAGAGGAACGATTTTTCTTTGCGATTGTGAGTTACAATGTATCAAGTGCTAATTTTGTAACAGACACATCTTAACTTGAAATTTCCCTTCCAGGAGCCTCCTTCAAACAATCTGATCAAAATACCTTTTGCTTGCATGACTTTAGAGTTACAGTTGAACTGTTCTTCCATAATTAAAAGACCACTTAATATTCCACAATGCCCTCCAGTTTCATGGTGACACTGTCAAAACGATAAAACCTGATCACATTATCCTAGCAGTAATTAGAGACTGGCAAAGCCAACTTCAGTTAATTTGCTTGCTTTGGTTTGGCCTTGAAAGTCTCACGAGACAATACTCAGTAAGATCTTGCTTAGGTCTATCTTCAGATGGAAAGCACTATATAAAGTGAGCAGTGTTCTTACCTGAAACATTTGGTTTCTCTTTTCCCATTTTAAACATTAATAAGGCTATTACAGAAACAGGACTCTCAAGAGCTGCAGAAAACATGCATGATCACAATTGTTTTTCCCTTTCTGTAAACATAAAGACTCCTACTCATTCAGGGCCAGTTAAAATAAAAGGCGAGGGATAATACACTACAAAAGAGTTTCATCTAAGTATTTATGCCTTCCTGACCTTAGCAGTCAGCCAAAATTTAGAACCCTGTTGTCTACTTTCTGTGTAAAGGAAAGCTTACAATGGAAAGAAGAATTATTTCATGCCACAGTATTAACGTGGAAAGAATACTGGAAGTCCTGCTTCCCTGAAAACAGGAAGAATAAATAAAACTGTTTCTCACTGCTTTAAGTATCACACAGGGAGAGATTACAGCCAGAAAAAGGGGAAGGTATACATGCACTCATCCAGATCTTAATAGCTGGTCTGAGGCATGAAACTGTTGTGACTGATGACCCATCTGTTCTTAGACAGCATCTTGGATATTAAGAAAATTAGAACACTGGAAGGAAGAGAAGCCTTCTTTATCTGTACCACTCTGAAAACATCTAGACCGGCTTTGGTTGGAGTAAAGAATCCAATTTCGTTTACAAAAGGCTTTTGTGAGAATAGACCCCCAGTAAGGAGAAGGTGCAGTGGAGGAATGAAATGCTGTAAGCCTCTGTTAACGTTGTTCAGCTCATCTTTACTTCTTGATTCAAAACAGATGACTGATGAACTATAAGGAGGTGGCTTCTGAAAAAAATGCTCAGTAGTCTGCTTGAGATACAGCTCTCCTCTAGAGCACATGGAAATCTAAGCTGGTCTGTCTGTGCATTTGTTGTACACTGAAGTAATGCACAAAGATCCCAGTCTAAGTCTGGCCACAATAGTCACATTAGCCTAATGGTACTCCTAATCTAATAGGTCAATGGTGAGGGACATGTACAAATGGAGTAGCGTTTGGAGGATGTGTCCATGGTCTGTCATTCTCCGAAATGCTCCTGATGCACGCTCCCACACAGCCCCATGGACATGCCACCCACTGCTCCTGCAAATGTCGTTTTTGAGCCCAGTTCTTCAGAACGTAGATTCTTACAGCCAGTGAGAGAAGAGGAACGGCAGTTTTCAAAAGCCTTGTAACTCATACAGACGTGAGCAAAATTTCATAGAGAGACATCTAACTCCCAAGACTGTATCTGAAGCTGCATTTCAAATGCCTGCTGCCAACAGTAGCTGAGTAAGAGTACTTAGGAGAGCTTGAGTGATTACTTTAGAGTGGAAATGTTAAGGCAGCCTAAATATAGAGGTTGCTACCATCTCTATGCGCTCATTACCATGGTCCTAATTGTCTTGCCTGTCTCACAGCAGAAGATCAAATATAGTGCACTGCAAGATGAAAAAAGTAATGCTGAAAAACACTTGCAGCAAAACGCACTTCTGGACTGAGGACCAATTCTAATCTCAATTCTATCAGCTTCAGACAGCTGAACTCCAAGAAATACCAGAACTTCAATAAACGGCTCCAATGCCCTCTTCTTTATTCTGTTTGCATTTTCATGGACCACAAACGTTAAAATAAATTTCTGGTAGAGGAGTGTCCTCCATCAGTTTTCAGTCACGGTGAATTAATTCATGACTATACTGAAAGGATGCATATAAAAAGATGTAGCCCACAAGAAGACTGGTTTCACTTGAGTCCTGGCTTAGATGAGCAGTGGTACATTGCAGTGAGGTTTTTCTCTCATTCTCAATCTTCTCAGCAATGATCATGTTTTCTGCATCACTAAAGAAGGAAATCAAGTCAGAAAAAATAACAACCCAAAAAACGTCTACCAAAATGTAGTTAAAGACTTGTGGAGAATATTACTCTCAGAAATTATACTAATATTCAACTATCAGTAACAAGTTACATGGAAATTCATGGGAAAGCATAGGTTAGCAAGACCTATATCCTTTGTCTTATAAAAACACTATCTTTATTCAAGCAGAATTAAACATAAAACAGATTAAACAGATTAAACATAAAACATCCCTGATATATACCCTGAAGCCAAGACACTTGGCATCACCTTCATGAATTCCCCTCATCAAAGGGAAACAGAATCATAGAATCAACTAGGTTGGAAAAGACCTTTAAGATCACCAAGTCCAACCATTACCACCTTTAAAAATCTGTGAGAACAAGAAACTCTCCTAAGGCTGGGCTAAAATGTGTGTGTGTATATTCACTACGGAAAACCCCAGCATGGCAGCTTTCAGAAGACAAGACTGATTTATAGAGATTTTGATCGTTAGGGCCAAAATGTAATTTCTTGAGTTTTTCAAACTTTCCTCTAACCACAGGGAAAAACCCACCAAAAAAATAATTCAGGAAGAAAAAAAAATGTAAGTGCTATATCTGCAACATGCAGAAAACTCCATGGGGTTATGGATTCTTCATAACACAAATCAGCACTTCCTTAGATATTGACAATACATCATTATATACAAGTTCTCTCTCCGGAGGCTGTTCAGGTTTATCGCCATCCTGTTCAGTAGCTGTACCAGGAATAGAATAGTTATCAAATGAAAAGATAATCAATCAGAGACTGTGGACTCCAGAGAAAGTTGCCTGGAGTACATCCAGCTTTCTAACTGTATTGGTAGTTCTTCATAACTGGTATGCAGGTGATAATAATTATAATACCAGCTTAGTATACATAACAATTATACATTAGAATAATAAAAATTAAAAAAACCCCACCAGATGAGTACTCATTTCTCCATAGTTGGTATAGTTTATCACAACTAGCAACATCTGGAACTGGAAAATACCTTTATCTGAAAAGGGAAGTCTCATACCACATTTCATGGTTTTACCAAAGAACAGGGAGCTTAACTATGGAGTTGCAAACTTCACTCTGCATGCATTAGAATGTGAGCAATGTATGAACAGCTCCGAAGAGTTCTTAAGAAAGGAGATAGCGCATGGCATGTTGTTCAGATGAAGTGGTCTGATTAAAAACACCAAGCTGTTCCAAAATCAGAATTTTTCATTTAGATGCTTAAATAGAAGTGGAGCTATGCTGAAAATATGACCATTGATCTCTGTGTGCCTCAACTGTAACAGACAGATGATCCCTGTATTTTTTTGCTGCGAAAATGTGAGAAGGAAAAAGAACAACTTGCAGTGTCATCCCACCATACATCAGGAACTACAGTTGCCTTCCAACAGAATTATGAAACAACTTTTTGTTCTAGAGGGATCTTGCAGGTAAGAAACACAATTACAGCCAGAGTTTCAAATAGATGTGCAGAAAATTGAAAGTGGGATCCCTTGACCTTCCAAGGTAACTCCTCCTTTCCATTCTTAAACCTTCTTCATGTTAACAGTTTCTCTCCCAGTCACCATATGATGATATAGTAAAATTTCACCCTGTGATCCTAGTTACTCTCCTGTTAAAATATGTACTGCACACACCGGTTTATTAACTCAAGGAAATAAATCTCTGCTGGAGCTAACATTGACTTTTGTTATGAAAATGGAAGTGAATAACTAACTGAATATTGATTTGAGACGAATGATACATGATCAGCTTAAAAAAGTTAAAATAAAATCACAGCACAGAAAAGAATGCTTTCAAGCAACGTTTTTACAGTATAGTCAATTCCAGATGACAAGTACCTGATTATTAGGAAAAAAAAAAAAAAGCCTGCTGTTGCCAAATGTCTTAAAAGTACCTATGAATAAGACAAATGCACATTCTTCTCCATGATTACTCCATAGGTTTCTATTTATATTACTTGTTCTGGACCCTAATGCACTTATGAGCTGGCTGGCTAAAGCTTGTTGCAATGCAGCTACTGTTCTCAATGTGAAAGGCCTTGCAAATGGAAGATCCATTATTAGCTGCTCTGATGTGCCACAGGAGCATTATCATAGCTGCAATTCATCAACTGTTCTCAAAGCAGGCCTATTTGCAAAGGGAAGACCCATTAGTAGGCATCATAATGCACAGTGCTAACATCACCATATTTAATGAGCCTAATTAAAAGAAATTCAACACATGCTTTTTTTAAGCAAATAGGGATCAAATTTTCGGCCAAACTAAAATTTTAACTCATTTGGATAACTCTGTACACTGATTTGCTTGGTATGATGATTTTCAACCGCAGTTCAACCTGTGTTTTGCAATACACATTGAGGACTCACCAGTTTCACCGCAGTTTTACAGCTCCCCAACTCACCCCATCAGCTGCACCCTTTCCAGCAATCTCTGCCACAGCTGTTTCTGTACAAACTCACTAGAACCCAGCTGCAGTGCTCAGATTTGGGTCAGTGCATTTGTACAGGAACAGTCTTCTGAGAAAATAGAGAAGATTGGTCAAACAGCAGCCCCTTTGGGGGAGTTCCAGAGATCTGCTTCTGAGAGGCCTTGAGAAGTCAAGAGTTTTCCCTCAGCAAATCCAAGCTGGAGCATCACAAATCGGTTCTTTCAAGCTGAACTTTAGGATCAGCCAAAAGGCAGAATGCAGGGTTTTTTTAAGATTTAGCTGGTTCCCTTTCAAGAGTCTCTGGAGCAGTCAGTGAACACACCTTCCTGCTCTTCAATCTGTTCAGCAGAGTGACGATCCTCACATTTGCATTTTCTGACGTACGCTGGTCATTGCCAAAACTTGAGCTGTGGAGCACAGGCCAAAGGCTTTCCTCTGGCAGCTGTGTGCAAAGACCACAGTGCTCCAAGCCAAGGACGTTCCAGATGGGTCTTTTTTCCCTTGTTCTTTTTTTCTTTTTAAATAACTGAAAGCAATATCCTAACTGCTTCACTGGACTAGCTTCTCCAATGATCTGGTCTTACTTATTTCTCCAGGCACATGGAAAGACACAGGGGCTCTGGTTTCTCGGTTACACCCAGAGCCATGTTTTGCTATAGCCACACGACTGCCCTAGGCAAGCAAGCAGGCTTGGGATTTCTGCTACAACAACCAGCAGTGATGTGGCCAACAAGAACTGACATTTGGGGCCAATGTTCTGAGCACTGTGTTTCTAAACTCCAACTCCAGCAGTGCAGATGATGAAAAAGTGCACAGCATTACACACAGCCCAAGGCGGGAGGGGGCTTCTGTGCCAAAACCACCCCCTTGCAGTGAAACTGTAGAGTCAAAGACACGTATTTAACAGCTTCAACCTCTGCTCATCTTCAAAATTCCAACATAAAGACTCAAAATCTCCTAAAGTATACCTTTCAAGATACCATTTATAATCAGTTCCAGGCTGGAATGCTTTTTGCTTGTTCTTTGGCTTCTGCAGAATTGAATGCTTAATTAAAGGACCACTCCTACTGAAAAGAAGATACAGTTTAAATGCCACCATATTCTGTTAAAGTGAACAAATCTTTCTCCAGATAAAAAAATAAAAACCCAACCCCAAACATCATGACTAAAAATGAAAATTAGTAACCTTTCCCTGGTTTTGGAAGAAGAAATATCTCTTTCCTCTTAAGCAGTTATTTTATGGAAGTTTGAAACTCGACAGAACTATGAATTAGTCTGAAGGATTGGTCCAGTTTGAAACATGGGAATATGCCCAGTGCTGCTTGTGGGAACAGACATGTGCTCTTCTGAAGTCTTAAACAGGTTTATTTTCTTTTCCACAATGGCACAAACTGGCAGCAAGAAGCACCTTGGCAGGTTATGGCTGTACACAATTAAAATAGTGCTCCCCAGATAATCAATCCCTGGCACTTTCATAAGTCACTGGGGTGGAATAACATCGTTTTCCCTAACTGCATACACCTCTTTAAAACTGTACCAGCCTTAATATTCCCTGCTGGCTCTCCTGTTCCAACTCATTACATTTTATATCTCCCTACTTCAGCCTTAAACTGAAGTCAAGAGTTGCAACTGTCAATCACTGCTCTGCTCTTGGAGTCCCTTCAGACCTGCAGTCTGAACTGAAAGCTTCACAAGCCTTTGTTTATCACCACCACCACGTCCAATAAACTGTGCCATGATTCAGATTGCTTGTTAATACATCCTGGGGCTCTAATAAGCAAGTTGCACATTGTTTGGTACATTTGCTTCGCCTCCTCTGACTGAAATATTAATGAGTTTAGGAAAGAGAGGCTTCATTGGAAACGACCAGAAAAGTGGGAAAACAAGGATACTTTCTCAAAGATCTTGGAAACAAACAAGTAACTCAAAGGCATCTGAGCACACAAATTTATAGCAGTAAGAGAACCAAGAGCTGAATGCTCTGAATCTTTTATGTGCCAGAGGGCATAAGTGATGGACTTCCGATTTTATGCAGCCAATGATAAAAGAATTATTTCTTTACAATCTGATGCATCTTCTGCAAATTACAGAAAAGATAACAGGAAAAAGAAAAAAACCAAACAAACATGACACATTCTTCTGTTACGGTGGCAGGCAGATTAATAGGGGTGTAACTGTTACAGAATTATCTCTTCATTTAGAATAGAATGTAGAATAGAACACTGTTTCAGTTGGAAGGAATCTACAACAATCATCTAGTCCAGCTGCCTGACTAATTCAGGGCTGACCAAAAGTTTAAGTGTGTTGTTAATGGCATTGTCCAAATGCCTCTTAAGCACTGACAGCCTTGGGGCATCAACCACCTCTCCAGGAAGCCTGTTCCAGTGTTTGACCATCCTTTCAGTGAAGAAATGCTTCCTAAGCCTCCCCTGGTGCAGCTTTAAACCATTCCCACTCGTCCTACCACTGGATATCAGGGTTGCAGAGAAGAGCTCAGGACCTCCCTCTCCACTTCCTCTCCTGAGGAAGCTGTAGAGAGCAATTTCCCTATTAAATGGCCAAATTTTTTCCATGCCACATTTGAACACAGACCAATCGTGAAGCTGGAACAAATTCGGAGACCAGAATGAAATACAGATCACTCCAAGACAATAAGCAGGTCTGTAGGTCATTATCTGGTTAAATCCAGCGGCTGAGGTGTTTGGGTTTTTATTTTTAAACCCCAGATATGCATGCACTCAGTTAAGATAGTTCAGCTGATGCAAGGAAAGTAACTGGTGAGCTTCAGCCATCATATGTATTTTCAAGACAGAAGCACAAGGGTCCTAGAAGAGCCCAACATCGTGGACTCAAGTCAGCCAACTTATAGGAACATATCATACTTACGCTATGCAAGCAAAGATTAATTATATGATTGAGGTCTTCAGGACTGTCACACAACTTAAGGTTTCTCCACATGCACCCCAACAGCTGGCAAAAGCTGAAGGGGAATGGAGATGATGTAAATTATCTTTTATTAACCTTTCCATAATAAAGGTTGTGTTTCACTTCATAGAAAAGAATTCTTATACAAAGAATTACACAGAAAAGACAATAAATTAAAGAAAGCAGAATAGGTTAAAAGCGTAACCCAGCAATCCCTAAGCTGCACATACATTTCTATTAGTGTAACAGCAATTTTATCTGCAAACCTACCACCTTATCAATAAGCAAAGCCTATGAAGTACAAATGCTGGAAAACATTCTTAAGTATCTCAGAAATAATTAACAGCAAGTACCTTTCGATCTTCTTTAAAGACTTCAGCAGCAGTTGTAAAATGTGGAATGGCATTTTTACAGTGGGGACACCCTGTTTGACATGGGAAGAAAAAACAGCATAAACATTAGTTGTGAATAAGATACTGGGACAAACTCAAGACAGAAGGTGAACTAGTGGAAAATTTGCATTAAGAATAATTCTAGACAAAAGTTCTTCAGTTACGGGAAGAGTGGGACAAGGCATCTGTAGACCATGTGTCAGCCACATGAATTTAAGCACGTGTTTAAAATCCCTCTGACTTCAAGCAGTTTAAGTATATACTTATAGTTACACAACAAACTGTACAGGGACCGCAGTGCAGGGAGCTCTTCTCTATTGCCAGTCCCTTAAGAGCATTTTAAGATCGCTAGCAAAAAAATGGGCAAACTATTTCCCTGCTGCTGTACCTCCTCATGGGTATTACCACGTAGGTTATTACTGCTGTTGCCACAGATACGAGCTACATTTGGACACAGGAATAAAGACAGCACAGTTGTGAACAGGAGGAGGCTGGAAGTTGGAAAGGAAGTTGCTGGGAGCATTTAGAAGTGATTGGGAATTGCCTGTGTTAGAGCCAAGCCACCAAGGGAGGGGAAGAGAAGCAAGTCCAACAGGCTATACATTTTCCACTGCGAAGAACAGAGGTCCAGTCCAAGGTTAGGCTGAATGCTGCTGGCCTTCCTGGAGACCTTCCTCCTGTTCACCACAAATGAGCAACCCCAGAAAAGCTTTAAAGACACAGCACACAAGAACCCCACAACTTTGCATGTGAGCTGGGCTGATACTTGTCTGTACCACTGTAGCATTAAACAGAAGGCAGCTTATCTCTTGCTTAAGCATATACTAGATTTACTCAAACATTTTGGAAGAAGCCACAGAAGGGGAACAAAAACTGCTCTCTTGATTCAGGACTCAGATGTGAGTGCTCTCAGCAATGTCTACTGTCTATGATTAATCTAAACTACTCTCAAAATATCAATACTAAGTAAGGCTTTGAAAAGGAAAGCGCCTGCATATGTGTAACAAACTGCTTTTTCCAAACACAGCATAAGGAGGTTGCTCTGAAGTAGGAACTCAGTACACTATTTTTTTGCTGACATCCAGGTTAAAAAGGAATGGACATGCTTCAGTCAAGCCTGTATAACACTAGGAAAGGCAATAAAGCTCATTCTATTATTTCTGGATAGGAACAAAACAGAACACAGATGAGTTGCTCCAATTACAGATCATGCTACTGTTGTTTACCAGTATTTTACAAAAATGAACAACTGGCTGTGTTACTTCTAAGTCAGTATTGAACAAATGCCCTCTTAGGAGGCTTACAGCCACCCTCTCATAAACTGCTCTCACTCTTTCAGCTGACAAGGAAAACAGTATCTGTGCATAAAAACTGCACACCCCTTTCATCTTCACTAAAATGCTATTTCATTGCTTACATGCAGTGCTTTGAATTTGAAAGCATTCTTTTCTTCAGAATAGGATTTTGAGAGCACTGCAATAACACATGTATATAAATACACTGAGAATCTATGCAGTAACTAAGAATACCGGAAAGTCAAAGGGACATTTCCTGGGAAACCAAGGCACTTCTGCAAATCCATCTTACTGGCTTTAAACTCTTTACACAGTAAAATGGCAGTCTATCCTGATGGCAGCTGTGTTTCAGTGGGAGATAGCGCAGGTCCTCTACAACTTGCAGACTATTAACTTAGTTGATTTGTTCAGCATTTGCCTGGGAGAAAATGGTCAAGAAAGAAAAGGAGGAGGAGGAAGAAGAGATGGCTAGGATTCCAGGCTGCTGCCATGTCCATCAGCCCACTTCAGTGATCCCTTTTCTATCCTGCCACTTGCCTGTCCAATCTGCCTGATACTGAAAAGCCTTCGGGTTTCAAGCCTGCCTCTTGACACAACTTGGATAATCTCCTATACTGTGGGGTGACTGCCTTGGTTGATTTGTTAACACTGCTCTACACAAATAAATCAGAACTGGTGACAACATCTAAAAAGAATTCCAAAGACACACACACACACACACACACACACACACACAGAGATCAGACACACCTAAACCAAGAACACTTGTTCTAATCTACATGCTGGAGTTTACTGGAAAGCACTTCCAACTGTTACACTAAAACACAAAGGCTCCTAAAAACTTAAACCTTTCAGGTTCCCCTTTCTGCTTATGATCTTGAGCTTGAAATTTAGGTTTTACAAAATAGTGACTTTTGAACCCTCAATAAAAGACATTTGAAGAGAAACTTGAGACTTCAGTCTTCTTATTCCTCCCTAATACTTTCATGATACACCAGTTGATGTATTTCCCACCTTATGGGTGTTAGATGTGCCAAGGATGGGGCATTCAGTAAAGCCTCTCTCCAAGCCCCCACTAACACTGCAGCAGGTACTCTCCATGAACCACACTCTTCAAGAAAACCAGAACACGATTCAACAAACAGCAAGCATATTCTTTCAGACACAGAGAAGTCCAATGGCTATTAAAAATGCAAACTGCCATTTTACAGGGGCCAGCAGATGACTGGTAAGAAACCAGCGCAGAGAAGCATCAGCAGCTGCTCAACATCCCTTCCAACCTAGCAAGTCACCACTGCACATTGCTGTATGCTGTTCAATAGGCAGCATCAAGAAGGGCTTTGAGCATGGTTCTCAGCAAAGACACACATCTTGTAAGGCCAAAGGAAGCATCCCATTACCTAGACTGTTAACGCATTTTGGAAAAGGTAGGCAAAACAAACATGCTTTGAGGTTGTGGTCAATACCAGCACACAGAGGAGAGGAATACCATGTAATTCAAAACAATAGATAAAGTAACTTATGCTCAAAGCTTTTGTTTCTTCTTTTCTGTGACCCTTTCATCTTCCTACTCTAAATCAAAATGACAGAAAGTTACCTTCATTTACTGATCTGAAGTTCATCCCTCCTCCCGTCACTTCTCCCTTGGCCCAACTTCCTTTCTTTACTGCACTGTGCTTGCAAAACTAAAACACAACCATATGGCTTTTGGCAGAACTGACTCCAAGTCCAGTAGGCATTTTGTTAGCCTTGGACATCAATCCATGGAACAGATGTGGATGCTAAGCTGAATTCCCAAGGAGTTTCAAGGAGTCACCGGGAAAGGGGGAAGGAGCACATCATATGGAATAGCAGAACTTCATCTGTTACAACTTAGAAGGGTTGCCAAATGCAGCAAACACTTGGAAGTCACCCAGTGCAGTCATTCTATTTAAAGCACACATGCCAAAAAAAAATAAAAGCAGAGGTTGATGTCTTCATTTTGACAGACGGAAAACTTGTTCTCCCCATTCCCTCTTCTCACCCACTATCACACATTTATTTTAAGTGTTAACACTATCTTCCAGATTTGAAAGTGCAAGGAAAGGAAATGTACCGAGCACTGTACATGAGGATAGGAAGTGTGCAGGCTCCTTACAAACGGTTTTCCAGATGGGCTGCAATGGAGAGAGATTAAACTGGCGGCATGAAGGTGTGGTAAGGTGTCAAGAATCCAAGGGTCCTGCCTGTTCTCACTAGTATTTATAGGGCAGTATGTCACTAAGGACTAAAAAAGGCAGAGGATGCATTCCATTTAATTTAGTTGAATAATTTGGGTGCTATGGTAGGCACACAAGCTTCCAACAGAGCCAAGAGGTGTACTTCCAATGGAAGCAGCAATGGAAGTAGTATATCTGGGAGCAGAGCCTTCTAATGTAGGTGCAGGGCTCTGCTTTACCCATTTTCTTTCTTCGTTTTTACATCATAGTCAAATTTGATCTCAACAGGGTTAGCAGCAGATGTGAACTTAACAGTAATTTCCTGTGCCTGACTTGAGAAATCTGAAAGAACCTGCTCCTGGAACATCCAGCCTTTCCACAGCAACCCAGCACTGGCACTTAAACCCTCTAATCACCTCCCCAGATCTCAAGCTAACTTCAGCTCCTAATGCAGAAACACACTTGCATCAACTAGCAGAAAATCAAGAGAGCTTGACATATAATGCACATGCAGTAGCATGTGTTAAGGCCATTCTCCATTCCCAATCAGCAAATGATACAGCTTTATTACAGCTCTGGCCAGTCATTCTTGTCTCTCTGCTCAAAATCTTGCACTCTGGAGGTGCTCCCATGCAGCTCGTGGTCGTATCTGCTCTGCTCGACAACTGAAACCTGCTGGAGGGTGGGATCTGCCTGCCTAAACCACAGGTCCATGGAAACATCCGAGAACACCTGCAGTAGAGGGGTTCTAAGTTCTCTTTGCCTTTGCACTATAAATTTAAAATTCACCTGAACCCAGTATTTTCTACAGGGCTTTTTTTTTTTATTATTTTATTTTTTACACCACTCATGCTGTGAAGTTGGCAAGGGCTGGGAATGCACTGCAGCACCAGCGCATTCCTCACCTTGAAAACCAAGTAGCTTTTGACCGATTCAGTACATGAAAAATATGGTTCCTGTGGGTAAAAATTCAAGAGGAAGGGCTGCTGAACAGCAGGTAAGAGAAAGCAAGCAAGCGGGCTTCATTTAGACCCATTATCACTGATGGGGGAAGGGAGTCAGATTAAATCTCTTCTAATTAGAGAAGCATTTAAAGGAAAGCTATAGTGGGTCTTTTGGGAGATGAACTGATGGGAAATATGTAGCCCCACTTATTTTCTGTGGACTGAATTTACTGATAGCAAGAACAACCACACGATGCAGCATCTTCTCTGGGTGTCTTTGAGGAAAGAACCAATGAGCCAGCATTGGTCTGGGCACAGGAAGGTGCTGCAGAGGCCAGCACAGAAGCTGGCTTTATCCTCATGGAAACTCTGGTTTGACAACTGTAAAGACATAAAAAACTGCAGGGCTGAGCTGAATGTGGTTTCCAAAATGATGCCACAAACCATTTGTATACATGATGGAAATCCTGTGTCCTGTAAGGGAGGGGGAGTGAGAGAGCAGCTGCGTGGAGATCTGGCAGCCAGGCCAGGGTCAATGAACAGCACATACATAAGATATGTTGTATGTAATATGTAGTCCACT
>JANHGB010047422.1:31193-59007 GCA_026283785.1 Coracopsis vasa
TGGTTTAAAAAATTATGCCACAAACCTTTTTTATACATGATGGAAATCAAATACATCGCATGGGGAAAAAGAAAAACTTCTTGAGGGCTCACATCTCCTTGCAAACTAGTAAAAAAAACAAAAAAACAAAACAAATAAAAAGCAGACTGAGGGAAAAACAAGGTAAACCCATTTGTCAGGTAGGGTAAGACAGACTTGGAGCTGGTATTAAAAACCAAGTGCGCATAGCCCCTAACATAAGAGTAATCAAACATATGCTGTGGTAGCCATTCAATAAATCCACAGAAATAATATCCTGTACTCAGAATTGTAAACATTTCCCATAATTGCAGGGTCCCATGGGATGCCAAAGGGATGCAAAGAGCATTTCAAAGCAATGGAACAATCAAGTGAATAACCTACATATCTTTTTACAATCAAATGGAGCAATTTTGATTGGACAGTTTCTTTTTTTAACCAAGTGAATTGTTTAGCAATGATAGTGAGTCAAACCAAAAACATACAGACTCTTAAAATTTCAGTGCACAAAAGTATTAGAACCAGATGGCAATTATAAAGGTGCCTCCAGAGTAGTGCATGAAAGAGATGCACCATGTTTGGACAACAGTCAACTTATTACATTTAAAACAAAATTGTATGAATTTTTCAGAATTGCCTAAAGGAATAAACTTCTCTTTCCAACAAACACAGGTTTCTACTTGCTTAGATATGAAAAAAGTCCTTTAAGTTACTTCATTCTTTGTTTAATTTGAAACTACAAAGTCCAGTGATATAATATAACCTCTCTACAGCTGAACAGTACAAGGTTAATTCAGTTTCCTTAGAAGATTGGGAGCTGCATTAGCATAGCACATAAAAGAAAGGTGAAGCTGTTTTTAATGAATGTAAATCAAAAGTGAACAATTTGTTCAAAATAGATAACGGAAGCAAAATGGGCATCAAAGCAGTACCTACAGTCAGCAGAGGTAATAATGATGTTTTAAGTATATAAGGGGCTTTAAATGTATTAGAAGCAAAAGAAAACCATACAATACTAGCAATACAGCCTTGAAAGAAAATGATGGAGTTGTCAAAAGGAACTTCACTGAATATATAAATGAAAAGATTTGGTAGGTATGGAGAGGGCCTCTATGCATGGCACTTCCAAAATGCTGTCTGCAGCTCTGGTTTCACAAATCAAGAATGAGTTCAAACTGGAGGGGGCTCAGAAGGCCTGTAAGAAAAGTAACAGGACTGGAAGGGGCGTTTCATGCAGGAAGCTCAGTGTGTCAGTAGCTTAAATCCAAAGATTAGGAAGTGATAGCGAGAAAAGTCTAGTTTTTATTAAAACAAGCTATTCAAGCTGGGTGCCAAAGGCTAAGTAACCTACTGAGCTACCTGCATGCTGAAGCCAGTCAAATTCAGGCAAGAAATTCGCATTCCCCATCACTAGTGATTTTTAGTCTGAAAGGAAATGGGTTTTCTAAAAAAGGTGCTTTTATGCAGTGGTTCTCCACCTGATCAGAGCAGCCTGTCCTTGACTCACATCGCTGAGCTGAAACTGCCACAGAGGTGATATGGTTTGCTGTCATTGTATCACCATCTCCTGAGGAACCGGGAGCTGCAGCATGGCAGCACTGCCCCACAGGTCAAGCAAGGACAACAGCCCCTGCTGACCCTAACCAGAGCATTCCAACTAAAATGCCTCTAAGCCATTTCAGATCAGGCATTTTGACTTCACAAATCACTACCTTATACTTTTTGCCCAGCATTAATATGTAATAATGTATAACTCCACCAATGTTGTTTCTGTGTGTATTTTCAGCATCTTGTACATAATAAAATCAGGTAAATGAAGTAACAAAGCAGTGTACATGTTTAAACATGCATATTTTAATGTTGCAGACTGTTTCCACCCCAAATACACTAACTTGAACTGTCAGTATTTTCAGAGCAAAGTCCCGGCCAACAGTGTGAAGGAGATCTGAAAGCCCAGTGATTTGCGAGACCGTGGCATTTGTGCTGTCTGTGGTCTATCGTCAGCATGAGGAAGAGCTCTGCTCCCCCTTCAGCCTCCAGCTTCCTTTAGTACCTCTCAACGGGTGATCTCGAATGCTTTAACTAATACCAGTTAATTATGCTTCAAATTGCCCCTAAGAGACACAGAAGTGATTATCCCCCTCTGTCATTACCCACAAGGTTAAATGGAGCCAGGAAGAGGTTAAGTGACTCTCAGGGCTCACAATCCTGCTTGACAGGGAGCAGGGCTGCAAGGTGCTGACTCCATTCACTCTATTGCAAAACCACCAGGGCCCTAGAGGGCTCAGCATATGACAGGATGGAGCCCTCAGCGTGCAAAGTGCAGAGCAGGGAATGACTTTCCTGATTCCCCATCTCTGCTTGAAATCATCACCATCTAAATAACAGGGGTAGATACTGCCCTCCGTTATTGGTTTTTAAATGACTGCAATTCTAAGCAAGTGAAAGCAGTACATTGCACAGCTATCAAAGCAAACCCGGGAGCTTGTAGATTGCAGAGTAAAGAAAAGCCTGTTTCCACTTCAAGAGTTCCAAGTGATTAACTAGAATTAAAACAAGAATATTACTTGGTCAATCAAGGAAAGAGAGGCCACAGACAGTAACTGCACAGATCAGAGCTGAAAATGGTTATACTGCTTAAGCCAACAGAACTTGTGTAGCTACAGAAGTTATTGAATCCAAAGGCAGATTTGGGAAAGGCATTTGGAGATGCTACTGAAAGGTTAATTTGCTTTTGTTCTATCAGTAGAGAATTGGCCTTTTAATTGAATATCTGGAACCAAAGCTCATTTTATGACATGACCTGACACACAGGGTAATCATAATTCCAAGACACAAGATACCAGTAATTGAAAGGAGGGGGATTTGTCTTTTGATTTGAAAAAGGTCATGAGGTTTTCAGTTAAGCATCAGGTCAGCCAGGGCTTGCCTCGCTAGCTCTAACTACTGTCAATTTCACAGCCTGCTGGTGGGATTTGTTGCAGTTTTTCCCAAGATATCTGAACTCTTTCTTTTGTAGCACTCTGGGGATACGCAGAGGAGATGAGGGATACAAAAAACTGAACCTTTGGAAAGCACAGGCTTAGACACAAACAACTGCTATAGCAGCAACAAAGTCATCGGAACAAGAGGGGCTGGATCACCCCGACAAATTTTAGTTTAATGCCACTCCTCCATGACAGCCACCTCCGAGCACTTCTGTCACAGCTATGTGCAGTCCTCTGAAGTGCCTCAACTTCCAAGCTGAGAGCAGTTTTAACTGCTCTCCTGGTGCTAATTAATATTCTCGGTGCTAATACTGGGGCTAAGAGCAGTTCTGCCAGCCTGACTGCAGAGACCACTCTAGAAATTCATCCTTTGTCATAAGCAGCCTGTTAACGGGCTCTGTGGCATCAGCACTATTTACAGCAACAGGAATGCACCTTGCTAATACGAGCCTGTAGCAATAGCATCACTAATGCAGGAGAGAAACCAGCCAGCAGAAGAGCTAACATATCAAGATTCTGCAGCGCCAGCCCAGGCAGGATTTAAAGCCTCATTATCAGAGGGTCCAGACCTCGCTTCTGCCTCAACAACCAGAAAATCCTTCCTGCAAGGGTTTCTGCCTTGAAACGCATTCTTTCTGTTCAGCATGTTTTTAATAATTTTTTGATAGCTTAAGCCTCATTTACAAACATACACATTTTGTTCAGCCTCTCCGATACAGCCTCCTAAGGAAAACTTCACAAGATGCGCTTGCAAGGAACAGGAAAGCCTCTCGGTGGAAGCCAGTACAAGGCCATCACGGGACACTGAATTCGTTTGAGCTGCTGCTTTCTCTGGGCAGCTGGACTCATGAACTCAACTGAGGAGTGTTTCAGCCCACTTTGTGCATCCATCATACAGAGCAATGCCACCCAGGTGTGCTCAGCACTGACAGCCAGACTGGTCATCTCAGGCCCAGCAGCTGTGGGCTGAGGCCTCACAGTCAGCCAAAATCACTGTGTTTTGTTACAGCAGCCTGGCTTAGCCAGAACACAGCATTATCTCACCAAAACTTCCTGCGCAAAGGCTGAGACATGGTGCAACCAGCTTTGTCCCAGCTTCCCGCAAGAAATGGGAGACACGAAAAGGAAACATTACCCCTTTTTTAAGAACAGCTTTTTGATGACAGCTTGGGTCCCACAAGTAAGCTGGCAGGGCTGGAGGAGCACGCTGGCCCCTCTGGCTCCTAGCATTAATAGCCAAAATGCCATCTGCACCCACTGTGCACACAGTGAAACCCACTCTGACAAGGACACTCAGCTAAGTGCTTTTTTGTCATTGTATATTCCTCAATGCATAACTTGGAGAGAAGAAACTGAGCATTTTTTTATTGTGAAAAGACAGAAGGAGCATACCAGAATATAGAATGATTAATACTTTGAGCAAAGCCTGTGGATAAAATTAATGCAGGTTTGATTTAGCTCCCAGCATTTTATGCACTGCTGATGAAACACACAGGGATGGGGAGGACTGATTTAGTCAGAACTGAAAAACATCACCCCTACCTGATTTTTCACTGCTGAAGAAATCCCCATCTGATTTCTTTCTTACTACCTACTGATGACCAGGAGAGGACCCACCAGACAGCGATGATGTCAAGATTCCTGCTGTACTTGGAAGCCAAAGAACTCTCTTTGTTTTCCACCAGAACAATACCCAGGTACCATCTACCCACTAACAACTTAGAACACACAGCCTTTTAACAGCTCAAACACCATCTCAAAAGTCTTCTGTGATTTTATCAGGTGCAACACAGATTAAACACCCTCATTCACTTCTTTCAGACCTGAAAGAAAAACCCCACCAAAGAAAATTGAAGAGCCAGGGAGGCTGATGTCTCCTAATTGCACATCCTCTTGTTGCAGTACAGCCACTTACTCAATACAAAAATACCTCATTAAAATAATCCTCAGGACGGTTTATTTCTGAGTGTTCTTTGGGTAACCCCTGTGGGTCAGGCTTCACTAGGAAATAACCTTTTCCAGCTGACAAAAATAATTTCCAGAGAAGTGAAAGTTCCACTGCTGAACAGAGAACCGGAAACCAGCTCCCAGCAAAGTATTTATTAAAAACACCCATTCTGCAAACCTTGTTCAGTCCCACAAATTGAGGCCATTTGGCAAGTTAATAACATTGTCAAATGCCACCCTTATGAACCATTAAAAAGGAGCATTTTCCCCCTATTATTTCTCATTGCTGTTGAAAGTCTTTATTTTTAACAGCGCTTATTATCTTGTGTTTTTACAGAAGTAGGAACTGACGTCTGAGCCCTTCCACCAAAAGTGACTGATCTAAAAAGTAAGTGCCCCCTCCCCGTCATTTGGACCTGTTAATGACTGTTCCATTATATATAACTCCTGTTCCAGACACAGTTGATTCATTTGTAGTCTCTTCATAGGGGGTATTAGTAAGCCTTTCCTATTTAAAGAAGTTCAGAAGTTGATGGGAAAGGTAAAAAAACCCAAACTAAAGCCAATAAACCAAAAACAAATGCCCAAACAAAACCACTGTGTATTTCAAACATCAGTATTACTGTTCCTAGAAACACAGCATTGCTGTGGCTGGAAGGCACTTCTGGAGACCATCTAGTTCAACTTCGCTGCTCAAAACTTGGTCAATTAGAGCAGCTTGCCCAGCACCGTGTGCAGTTGGGTTTTGAATATATCCAAAGATGAAGACTCCATGCCCTCTCTGGTCAACCTGTTCCAGTGTTCAACCACCCCCACAGTCAAAACTGAATAAAACACTTCCTGTTTATGTTTAAGCAAAATTTCCTGCATTTCAATTTGTGCCCACTGCCTCTTGTCTTGTCCTGGGTGCTGCAGAGAACAGTCTGGCTTCGTCTTCTTTACTCCCACATTAGGCACTTACGCATACTCATAAGATCCTCCTGAGCCTCCTCCAGGCTGAAGAGTCCCAGCCCTCTCAGTCTCTCCTCATTTATCAGATGCTCCAGACCCTTAACCATCACCATGGCCCTTCACTGGACTCACTTGAGTATGTCAATGTCCTTTCTGTACTGGGGAGCCCATGACTGGACACAGCAATCCAGCTGTGTCTCACCACTGCTGAGTAGAGGGGTCAGCTCCCTTGACCTGCTGGTGATGCCCTGTCTAATGCAATTAAGGATGCCCATCTATGGAGCCTGTGTCCCCTGTTCTGAATTGTTTCTATAAGAGCAGAAAAGACCTAGCATAAGTTTGAGGGAGCGTCACCCAAAAATAGCTAAAACTTAACAGTCTCATCACCAAATTCTGACACCGGAAAGACATTAAATCCCAGGGATGGACAAGTCAGAAGAGGGAACCATGTGAGCTTTAGTTAGAGAACACGACAGTCGCTAATTTCATATAGTCTTTGCATTGGCTCAAGAAATTTCGTGTAGGATTCCAAGGGCTTCTCCAGGCAGAAGTTTGGGTTAAAACCACAGTACACTCCTGAAGAACTATTTGCATCTCCCTACTTCATTGAAAAATGCTCACTCAGCTCCAATCACATTTTTTAACCCTAATTTCAGTTTGAGTAATGCAGCAAAAACATCTCTAACTGAGAAGACATGTTATTTACTGGAACTTTGTTACCCTTTGTGATTCAGAGAACTATTCACAACCAACTGCTTCTAGTAGGAGGTTAAAATTTAATGCACTCACAAAGTCAAATCTCAATTATCTGTGATAACAGAGTGGAGAGAGCACATAAAAGTAAAAATGCAGATAAAACACATTCAGATAAGCTATATGAACAGTGAGGACAGAAGAGAAAGAAGAAAGAAAAGTCAGTGTGTGTTGATCCCAGAAATAGCACTGATGCAAACTAGGCATTTAATGCTGCAAGTCTTGAAACAAGCTCTGGCTGCAGACGTCAGACGTGCAGCTAGTGTACTTCTGGCCATAGCTGGCTAAGCACTGCTGTCTAACTAAGCTATACTGGATCTATTCTTGTCCATTTGGCTTACTTCCTGATTTGGTTCGCAGCCCCCCAAATCCTGATTACCCACATACCAGGCTATGTGTGTACACCAAACACACTCAGACTAGTTGTATCCTCTCCCCATTTCTGGATGAAGGCAAGCAGTTAGGAAAGGAAACCTGAAGTAGTTAACGGTATTCAGTATTCCAAGGACTGGCCTATGGAAATAATACAGACACTGATCCCATAAACCCTCCCAAAACACCTCTCCAATGCTGCAATAAGACTACTGCTTTCAAATGCTCCACAAACCCCTTCATGGGAGGCCCCAGGATACGACACACACCTGTGGCATCATGCTTCACTTCAGCAGACTCTGTCATTGTACTCCTCCTACTTTAGGCATCTTGAACTCAGAGGTAAGGAAGTGGGATGACAATTACATCTTCAGACCATAAGAGTCCTACAGGGTCCAGAGAAGAGCTGACACAGGTGCTGTGCAGGATGCCAGCAGCCTGCTCCAAACGCTAGCCCTGAGAAGTACCGGCAAGCGCCAGCCTGCACCACAAGCCAGTGCAGCACAGTGGCCGCAGAGGGTACAGACTTGCCCGATGGACATCTGGATGAAGATCAGGTCCAACACAGTAATCGGCCCAAGCAGCATTAGCTGTTCTGCAGCTGGCACTTTTGCCCAAGTCAGTACTGGGGACCTGCCCCTACTGCTGCCTCCTGCCCCAAATCAGTCATTACAGTACGCAGAGATGCCACTGGGAAGCAACGGGAATGTGAAATCAAGAACATCACTCTCTGTGGGTGTCAAGTCCACAGGAATGGATTTTTCTTCCCAGTAATTTCAAGAGTTGATTTTGACCTTAAAATATTCCACAGGCAGTGGGAATAACCTTTATGCTTCACCCACATTCAGGGTGATGGAGTAATGAGTTCCCCATCTTTTCCATGTGGATATAGCAGTCTTCTCTTCCAGACCTAAATCACCATGAAGCACTGTTCAGTATCATCAAAGCACTGCTCATCTCAGTCCAGAGTTATCAGCATAGCAGCAGATTGATGGTTCTCCTATACATATTAAGTGCTTTGGACTGGAAACTGCCACCGAAAAGCCAGATCTCATTTTAATTTGTATGTGAGATATATATCTGTGGCCTTTGCCTAAAGGTTTGTCACTCTAGTTGAAAGCTTTACAAAGGTCAGAATATTCAACTTGCTGCTTTAAATTCTAATGACAGATGAGAGATACATTTCTTAGCATAAATATTTATACATAAACATACTTTATATATGCATGTATACACACACACCCAATCTTAAAATATCTCAGCATATGTGTAAGTATAACAAATACTGCCATAGAGTCACAAGTGAATGGAAGAACATCCTGTGATTCTGCACTGACCTAAGATGTGGAACTGAATAGAAGAAGAAAATTATTTGAGATAATAGGTCCTGGCAATTTTAGCAGTGTTCCTTCTGCACTAAAATAAGCAAGTTAAGACTAATTGGCAACATAAGCTCCAAAAGGTCTCAACATTGACAAAATGGTAAACAAGAAATAATCTATCAAATTTAGCAGGAGGCACATTATCACTGCAGAAGAGCTGAAAAATAGAATGATTTGTACCATTCTATTGCATTAATGATCATTTCACAGAAACCAGAGATTTAAAATATTCATCTGCTACTTTCCCCTACACCCATCAAAGGGCAGGCTCATTGCACTCCCTTTGTGTGCCTGCTTTCTGCTCTGCGAACAGACACTTCCACACTTCGAGAGAACAAATCTGACAAATCAGAAACTGTGCATGACCCACATACTGACAACACAACGGCATTGCTGACTGTCTTAGGAGTCACAGGATGGCCAAAAGAGATTCCACCTCTCTGTCCTGTAAATAGGCAGTCATATGCAGCACTGTGCAAGAAGACCATGTCTGAAGGGCAGCCTCAAAGGACCCAACAGTCTTACTTTTACAGCCCTTTTGTACAGACAGAGCCAGGCTGATCTTTATTCACCCTTCCTGGAGTAAGGGCAGAAGTCAACCCGCAAACAATGGCACCACAATTAGCCCATCCTGCTTTCAACCCTGAGAACTACATACTCACTGCACATAGTGTCTTTGCTTTAAACATGGCCTTTAAAAAAGGAAGGAATTTAAGTGTCTTAAAAAGATGCAGCTAAAAACTGAGAGGGAAATAAATCTCTCTTCCACAGAAGGTCACCCATCAAGTAAAGAGAACTCAAGAAGTGCTGAACTCCTAAATCTTATCATTTTGTATGCAATCATTTGATTCTAAAATTACAGCTTGCTCTTAATCAGTTAAGGTCCATGAATCAAAAATTCCTGTCACATGGGCAATTTTTAATAGGCGGTGGGAACTGGAGTTGAGAAGGGATTATGTCCCCTTCCCTTTCCTTTTACAGCCTTCCAAAAATCTCCCTTCTGAATTGCACCCCCTCTTTTCTCCCACATCCAGCAGGTCTTCATGGGAGCCCAAAAGCCTTCATGTTTAATTCTCTAACAGAAAAGCAAAATAAGGAGCTCCCTGATTAAACGTAACATTAAGGACCTGAGCTTTTTCTCCCTTTCTGGAAAATACCTTCAGTTTAATAGGAAAAGGTTACTAACTGCTTATCTGAAGATTATCCATTAACCGCATGTGATAAGGAAGAATTTTTCCTTCATCTGAGGGGGCTGAGTCATGTTGCTATTAGAACAAGTTAATACCACTTAAGTGCCAGGATTATCTTCTCCCTTTGACAGACCCCTCAAATGTTAAGAACCTGTACCAAGACTGCCCATCTTTGGGATAACACAGGAAAACAGGAAAAAATCCCTCCCATTCACTTAGTTTATAAAAAGGCCCCATTCAAAATTCCAGAAATATTCTCAGGAGCTTCAAAAGAAAGTGTGTGTGTGATGCAAGCAAAACAATCTGGGAGGAGGAAGCTGTGCCCATATTTCCAGTGGAGATTTAAATGTAGGTTTATTACAGACAAAACTTCTATCAAAATTTGTTCTCAGCCTCCAGGGACTGATTCCTCCTTCACCACTATATCGATTTTACTACTGAAGTGCTACACTAACGACTCAGGTTCTCCATGTCCATTGTGCTACTATAAAGGATCACATTTTGTTATATAGACCATAAAATGCAGCAGAGGAAAAAAAAATCTGGTTTGGTTTTGTGCCTCTGCCTGCTTTGGTGTCTGCATTAACACAATAACTCTTTAAATAAACACTGTATACTGTTTTATCGCCATTTATAAAGATACAAATGATGGTGCCAATGATGGCCTCATGCAGCTGTATTCAGAATCAGCTCTTAACCTTTAACAGTCTGGGGACTGCGAGGGAATTAAGTCAGGATTCCATAAACTGGAGAGTTAGAAAACCCATCCACATAGAGAGGCATTTACTTACAAGGTGCATAGAACATGACAAGGGTGTGCTTCTTCTTCTTCAAGGACTCCCTAAAGTCTTCGCCAGCAAGGTGCATAACGCTAGTCTGTTTTTCTTCCCATGCAGGCTCAGGTGGAGGTGGTGCTTCAGGACTAGAAAAGAAAGGAAATGAGATTGGTTTGAAAATGTTTTTGGAAGCAGGCAAAGGGGCATCATGTCCTGGTCATAACTACTATGAGGGAACTGAGGTCAAGCAATGCTTTAGAGTGCCTGTGCAGTAGAAAAATGTGCTTAATAGTTTCAATACCACATAACAACAAAAAAGATGCAAGTTAATTTCTGGAACTCAATAAAAATATAATTTAAGTGATTGTACTCAGGCATATGAATATGAATGCAGAATAAAGATTTCCTAAATTGCATCCAACATCTTGGTGGAAAAAACATTGCTCTTGTATCACTCAATTCATAGGCATGAATTGAGAACAGCAAGCAGATGGAATCAAAAGGCAACTGATACAGAACAGCATCTTCCATTCAGACACTCTTTTTGTACTCTTTACCTCTATCATGCAAACTTCTATAAAGAATTTCATGACCTCTTCTTGAATTCAGATATTAAAGCCTGGATGCAATAATCAGAAGACTGGGGGTGACTGAACTGGAATATTTTACCTTGATAATGAGAATGTCAGGTTTCAATTATGACTGCACATACTGACTAGATCAGAGCAATCCTGCACATCTAGAGCACCTCTAACAAAACTTCTGCTATTCACTAGCTCCCAGACTTCTCTCAGACTCATTAAATTCATTCCTGCTGTATCTTAAATAGTGACTACTTACATAAAATCATCAGAATGGTGCCATTGTATAAAGACCTTCATATGTCGCATTAGTAATAAATTAGCTTTTCAGGCTTTCCTGTCACTTTGAATGACACTATTTTAAGATGTATCAGGTACTTAAAAACCAGGTGGAGAAAAACTCTATTTTTGAAGTCCTATTCAAGATCACCTCATGGATATCCATCGTATTTCCATCAATACTGATTTACCAGTTGTTAGCAAAAGAATTAGGACAGCTGGTTTGAATTTTCACATGAACATAGTCAGTGTGAGCTATCATCAATTACAGTCACAGTCAGAGGCATCACTTCATCTCACACAGACCTTCCCATGCTGACCTGAAACAAGCTACCCAGAGACTGGTAACAACCAGTGTGGCAGTGCATACTACATTCACCACAGAAGGAATGAATTGCAACCTGCATGGCTGTGACTAGACCACTCTTTGGGATAGGTTTACACAAGCTGTACTTTTATTTCCAGCCTGCACCCCAGATGCATCTCTATTTCCACTAACTTCAGTGCAGCTATGATAATTTTATCCCTGGTCAGCAAACAAGGATTTTCAAGTACTCTATTGTGTCTCTAGTTGGGAGAACATCCAGCAGTCAAGAGCAGGAGACAGGTTGTCTGGATTTCCCAGGTTGCTGACTACCTGAAGCTGCAGACAAAAGCGTTCCAGAGGCAAAGCAGGATCCAGAAAGGATTAGCACCCCTTCCCTCTTCCTCATTGCTTATTCATCTGCCAATATGTACAAGCAGCATCAACCCAACTGTAACTCAATACAAATTACATAGCACTTCAAATACTCCAGCAAACTGATGAAACTAGAACAGTGATTAATACTAATCCAGTATTGACACAGCAGCCTGGAGCCTGAGTAGATATATATATAGGGAAGCCAAGGGAGTACTGTGTCTAAATGTGAAATACGGATAAAACTTCCCAACATGCTCCAAAGATGTTGCCAGACCATATCTATTACCTGGTCTGAAGCACTCGGAGATGTAGTTTTTAAAAGAAAAAAAAAACAACAAACACAACCAAAAAGCCCCCATTCAACCCCCCCCCTCCCCCCATATAAGAGGGGAGAACTAAGAACACATTCCTCACACCAACTGCACTTAACGCTTCAATGATTAAAAAAACTTCACAAAAAACACTGGATTTTTTTTCCCATTTAATAACGCAAGAAAACACATTAGGCTTCCAGTACCTAAAGGAAATGCCTATTTTATTCCAGAATACTTAGAGAGAATTGTACCAGCAATTTCCTTCTTTGAAATTAAATTCTTTTCATCATGTATCAAACTTAATTCTATTTATTTCAGCATGTCACTCAAGAATAGTTGGTTAGTGCAGACAAAGCTGCTGGTTTTGTTGGTCTCACTGGCTTTCCTTCAGTCCCACGTAGAAAAATACAACTGTAGAAATTCAGTTATTAACAGTGAAATCTGCTGCTTAGTATAAAGACGGAACAATAAATGTTCTATTTATTTTTGAGAGACATTGTTATTCCTTCTCTGGTGAGAGGCTTAAGGGTATATTTGAAAAATATTTATTTTGGGAAAGAAGCACTGCGACAACTATGAAAAACCCTGCAGCAAATAAAGGATTTGGTGTATTAGAGACCATAATTAAAATACATGTTTGTATGGCTTTGAATACTGGAATTCAGCTTGGTTTTGTTAGCAAGGCATTTAGGTTTAAGGTTTACTTCCTCACCAAAGCAGTCTTCAGGAGCCAGTAACCAGGAACCTGAACACTATCTCAGATCTGCAGAACTTACTTTTGCAGCCAGTCAATGATCTTCTTCTTTGTTCTGAGGTGTGGCAGAGTGTATTTCTCCTCTCCATCTTTAAAATACTTCAAAGTAGGAAACCCTGAGATGTGATATCTTTCTGCCAGCGCCTTGTTGACGGTAGCATCGACTGCTGCAAGGACACCTGGACTCTAGAACAGAGACCACTAACTGTAAATCTCAGCAACATACACACACTCCCCTAGCAGGACACGGTGGACTTTGGGGTGATCACTTATGATCTAGGTAAGTAATTCACTTTCTCAGGTTCTCAGCACAGAGACACAGAGGACTGATGCATAACCAGGCAGGGACATCTTATGGACTAAATGTAAGCAGAGTGTTAAGTGTTCTCCTCCCATTTCTGACAAGACTCCCTTCATATAATTCATTTTATAAGGCTCAGAAGCTGTTCCCAGTAATGGCATTTTCTCCCACAAATCCTAATTTCTCTCAGAAGAAATGAGCATTGTTAAAGACAAGTTTACTTCAAGGTAAATTCATCTTTCATTAATTGGCAGGCATCTTTAAAGGACCACCTTTAGAGTCACAGGAGAGCAGACGCTTGTGTGATTCATCTAACCTTTGTTTTTCCTCCTTCTCCAACAGCTACATCTCCACTGAAGATGCCTAAAGCATGGGAGAGACTAATACTGCTTCTTTTCTTGCATGGCGTACACAGTGACAGACTGAATCAATAACACTAATACTTATATTATTGGATCTCTTTTCTCTGGCCATGCTGATGGAGCACTTAGGATGAAGCTAATGGAGTGATGCAACCATAAAACAGGGTATTTGAAAGAGGGATCAACCCCTTTTGGGTTTTTTTCCAAATCTAATTCATAAATAAAAGCCTGTATTTTTTTCACATTCAATATCTTTAAGTAAAGGGGGAAAAAAAAAAGTCCATTTTGGATTTGATCATATTATGTATAAGGCCTACAGCAGAATACATAAACATTCTTCGATTTTGTTTTCGTTCAAGACAGAATGTTCTTTCTCAGAGTTTGGCAGGGCTCATGCATTAGCGATGAGACTGTACTTTGGAAGCACATTTTGAAGGGTCCTGTGGGAGGATGAGAACAGCTGAATTTGTTGTAGGGAGAAAAGTCACTTTTATTACTCCAGTTATTTATTACTGATTATTTGAAGGATACAATAAAGGAAATTAGCTTACATCATTGGCTACATGGAGAAACTCTGCAGCCTCCTCATATTCTGGCTTCATTTTCTTACAGTGCCCACACCCTGCCAAAAAGGAAAAAAAGGTCCAATTAAGTTGTACACGCTATGGTTATTCACTGACCCATTGAGCCATTATCAAAATCCAAGACCATGTGGTAGAGGCTTACTAGAATTTAGTGTGGATTTTACTTAATTTATTTGTAAAGCTTTAGTATGATTTAGGATCTTTCCAAAGTAGTCGCTATGGTTTAAACAAAGATTTTAATCTATTAAAAATTAATAAGAAACCCCATGAATTTGTACCCATACACCTTTCCTCCCAGAAAGCACTATGAACACTCATGAAGTGCATTGCTTTTAAGCATGTTCTTGGGCGAGGTACAACCTCACCCATATTAGTTTCCAAATCTTCATCTGCTTTAAAAAGAAACACAGGCCCTCACGTGACTTCCTGAGTTTAAACAGAGGCTTATGCTAGCACATCTTAATCGAGTAACGTAATTTGAATTAAACTGCACTGATAATAAGCCCTGCTTTACAGTGGTGCAGCATGTCCCTCTAGCAAGGATTTGCATTGATTTAATCACATCAGTGTAATTACACCACCACATATGTTCTCAACATAACCAGGGCCTGTAAAACCAAGATAATGGTGCTTTCTTGCTTGTGTGAAGTTCTCCAGAGATCTGCCATTACTTCAGTGCTAAGTGTTGACGTTACAATAAAGTAACATGAATGCATGAGAGAGAAAAGCAGATTTGAAATAAATTATTTGGCTGTAAATTAAACTGCTTTCAGCCGGTGCAATCGCTTCCAGGCAAGCTGAACTTCCAGGACCAGGTGAAGTTCCTGCTGCAATGTGAAGTTACACTTCAGCACCTCCAGCGTGACGCTGGGCCTCCTGGACAGCCCCTTCCTCACCCCCACTCTTGCCCCCTAAGGACCTGCAGGGTCAGCGCAAAGGGATGGAGCGGCTGAGATTGACACGTAGCCAGGGTGAGGGATGGCTCCTGTTAGCAGACCAGAGACAAGCAGAGGTGTTATAAGGTGCATGGCATGACCCAGACATGCTGCACTCCCCTACCCCAGTGAAATGTAATCCCAATGCAATCCCCTGCTGTCCTTTTTCCTCTTGTTTGCAGCAGCAGCCAGCTGCTCTTTCTTCAGCTGTTATTGTTGGAAGGGGCACTTGAAAGCCCAGGCTTTGCTGAGCTTTTGAAAGTTGTATCCGAAAATACGGCTAGAAATCTGTTTCACTGCAGCTTCAGCAAAAGCCGTCTCTGAGGTGTTTGGGTAACAGGGCTGGGGCTATTTTTGCAACACTGTCCGAAAGAAAATAAACCAAGGACTGTGATTCTTAGTGCTGCTTTGATTTCCTCTAATGGGATGACTGCTGAAGCCAGCAGATGCAAACTTAAGCCTGAACTGAACCAGATACCCACGGTTTATACAGCACAAGTCAAAGCGTATTCGCAGCCAAGAAGCTTTAAGACATCCAGGTGTAAGTTCACCACAGCAAACAGGGACTTTCAGGAGAGCTCCAACCATCACAGCACACCATGAAACACGTTCAGGGCATGTTTATCTACTGGGTGGATATATTTGAATAAAGGCTGCAAATCCCACCTGAGAATTACAGCAAATACCCAAACGGTTGATCGCAGACCAAACTCCAGTTCAAACACCAGCTAAGGTTCATAGCACTCAGTCATCCACGTAACAACCACAGCATTAAAAAGCCTCGTGTCCTCCTTCTGTACAAAACCCTAATGCTTTAACATGGTAGGCGCAGCAGAACGAGAGGATCTCAGCTAGAGAAGGAAGCTTTGCTTTGGTTTTACATGGTGGTGGAAGCACATGCCACCAAGCTGAGAACCTGATCCAACAACTTCAGAGGTGAATTCAGCAAGAAACTGGAAAAGGCTGAGGAAGAGCTACTTTCTCAACACTTCTTGTCTTGGTTAAGAGCACAAAAGAGGCTGGCAAAATGATTTATTTGCCACCCACAGAAAACTTACAGGCATATGGCTTTGTGGAAGGGGCTGACAGTTCCCTTTGACATCTGCTTGAGTTGATTTATTTCTTCTTTAGGAGCAGGGAACTTTGTTCATTTCATGCTCTTCCTCAGTTCTAAACAAAGGGCATTTTGAGTCCCAGTTCAGATACCTGGATACCTGGGAAACTCTCTGAATTAGCCAGCTCAAATTTGTACAAAAAGTTATTTTTCTGCACGGGTGGCTTCACCTTGTGGGCTTTACACAGCACGTCCTCCAGCCAGAGCAAGCTTCATACTGCGGTCTAGACAGAGTATCCACACAATCTACACTATATTCCACAATCCTTAATATTAGATCTGATCAGCCAACAGCATCAAACAACCTGAGTTTTCACAAAACTATGCAGAGGTGAAAAGAAAAAAGCCCAACATAAATCAAACAAGCTAGGCATACTTTGTGCAGGAAATAAAAAATAATCCAAAGCCTCTGAAATTCATGTAAGTAATATTTTGGAGAAAGATATCCAGACTGCGAAATGTGACTGTTCTGGGTTCTTTTATGAACATCACACAGACACAGCACTACTGACTGCCCCACAAAGCCAACTCACTCATGCTTAAAATAAAGGGGAACCAGGATCAGATCTTTAAAGGCACTTAAATGCAAAGTGAAGCCCTCAAATCTTTATTATGCAATGCTTGTTCTACCCCTGACAGAGGACAGCACAATATGCCAAGCCTGGAAAAAAAGCCACCACATTAAACTGAATCTGAAAGAGGGACAACAAATCTTAAGAGCCTCTCCCACTCTAAACAAAGCTTCTTCTCTGTCCATCTTTATAATAATTTTGCTATTGCATGCTACAGTTACTTACCACTTACCATTGCCTCCACTTACCATTGCAGAAAAGGGGAGATATGAATTAGAAGTCAGACCTACACACTGCAAATCAATTCATCTCTCTTATGATTATTTATCCTACCTTTCAATAATCCTGTGAGGATTGCCATTAGATTCTCAAGACCAATGAAAAAGTCATTTAAATGAATTCCAAGGTCACTGACTCTCCTTTGATTGCTACATTAGCTCATCCAGCAGCAGCTGTATCTCTCTGTGCTGAGCTCCTCTAGTTTTAGACATTTTCTGTTCATAAAATGAATGGGAAAATACCAATAACCTTACAGGCCCTTAGCCCAGATGATCAAGTGTACTGCATATGGTCTTCTGGGAGAGTGGAAGGGAGCCTGCAGGTCTGTAGTGAGCATCTGTGATAGATGGGCTCTTAGAAGATGCATTGTCATGTCAAGTGTATACTGACATTAAAACTAGAAGACTAAGCAAGCGAAGTGACTTGGTCAATCCCAGGTGAGAAGAGAAAGGTCAGAGTCAACTCAAGGATGCCCTGCAGACTACTCCAAGCACTGACATCCTCTAAGCCTCTTTGTGTGATGGCTGGTAGAAACACCAAAGGACTCATAGGTGTCTACAGAAGAGGACTCCCAGAGTCTTGGTCTTTTCTCACACAAGACAAGTAGCTGCCCTAGAGGTGCAAGTCATAGTTACCCTTCATCTAGCAGCAGAAACCAGTTGGGGCTCAGTGCATGGCTCTGGTGAACAGCTGTGAACTGGTCAACTTCTTTGACCTCTCAATGACTTACCTTGCTCCTCTTGCACAAAAGAAGCCCCAGGCTGCAAGAGCCAAGGCTCGAATGGATAAGAGCACACAGAATAAATGGAAAGGAGTGTTAGAAGACAGGAAAAAAGTCAAAACTTCGAAAAATCAGTGCTAGGACATCTGGCACAAGACAGGCCCTTGCTAACCTTTTTTAGAAAAAGATGTCTAAATGAAGAAGGATTCTGTTTTCACAGGTTATTTATAATCAATCTTCTCATTTGCACTGCACCGCCAGGCAGATAAACAGCTCCTTCTGTCAGCGCAGTTGTTGTCTCACAGCATAGCTCAGCTGCACCCCAAGAACGATGGCAATGAAAGGTCTCCACATCACCCCACTGCAGACAAGTCACTCCCCTCTAGAATATACACCACAGGGCAGAGGACAACACTTGCTTAGCACTTCACCGTTCTCAGTGTGACCATATGCAAGTGCAAAGGCAAAGGCCAAGTGTGGACACAGCAGTTCTAACATGCAAGGGAGAGCACAAAGGGAAGGTTAACAAATGTACTAAACAACCTTTTTTACAAGTAAATATCTAAGCTTGGCACCATAGCAAAGGCTCACAGTACAAAGCACAGTTGCTTCAAACATTTTCAATGCAAACCTTTCTACTGTTAAAACCAAGTTTGGCCTGCAGAATACAGGCAGCAAAACAGACAAGCAGCTCTAGCTAAGCTCCTGTATATGCTGTCTTAGTGCTGTCCCCAGAACATAAATCTCTTTCTCACTGTCATTCGCTGTTTGCTTCTTTCAGGTTATTAACAGCAATATAAATAAACTCAGTGCTTTTGGTCATGTCTGCTCATTTCAAGACAACATTGAGGATCTGAAGTGTACATGACAAGCAAGAGATAAAAGCCAACATCCAGGCGCTTGTGGACAAGGGATTTCTGACATGGAGAACCCCTGAGATAAATTAAATTGCAAATAAAGATTTTAAAGAATCATTACATTTCTGCCATTGACATTCTGCTTGAGTACTATTATCATGTACCAGTTATTTTCTGTATCATGCCATCTCTACGTCCATCTACAGTAGCGTTCTACAGCAGCGTACCAAAAATACCTCCATTAGCCTGATGAGAAAACGAATTTGGAGCACAAAGCATGTCCCACTGTCAGCAACTGCAACTGGCAGCTCAGACTGCACTCAGAACATTTACAGACAACTTCAAGAAAAGGCAAATAAAAAAATCTCAGAAAGTTCAGATGCACCTTTGCTCTCTAAATATTTAACACCTGGGAATACACCTTCGCTTTCTCCATTCCTAATCCCAGAGAAGCAGTGACCTCTTAACACAGCAGAATAGCCAGCTCTTACACATGCCCCGTTGCTAAGTTCCAACATACACCTGCATATATAAAAAAAACCAGAATATGTACACAGAGGGGAGACACAATCCTTGGAGCTGGAGCAAGGGTACACACAAGTCTCATCCCTCTCATCATGCATGCGAGTATGCAAATGTATTCTCTTCTGCCATAGAAGTCTAACACGCAAAGACTTCAAACACGTCATGTAAAACAGTAACTCTAAGGTTTAACACAAGGCAGCTTACAGTTCTTTCACCGGTGTAGGAGAGCATAAACTACAACAGCTGCAGATCCCCTTGCATAATTTAGCCACCTGCATTGCAGACATCTGATGGGAAATCACAAATTTGGCAGGAAGGAAGAATGACAAAACCAGATGTTTCTCCCCATTATCACAGGTATGAATTTGCAAGTGTGTTGGCTGCATGTTCACTTAACAGTCATAAAGGTCATAGCTATCAGGTCATGCCCTGATACCCACGTTTCTGCTTTTTAAAGAAATAATCACCTTATGAAGGATCAGGAGCTCAAGAAATGTTATTCATTCTTTTCCTTCTGGGTACTTCCTCCCACAAAACCATCCATCTCCTTCTCATAAGCAGCATTGTCCATCTAGGCAAAATTCCAGACACTTAAAGACAAAGATGTTTCAAGGCTTGATGCTTTCTTGTAAGATCAGGAGGAGCAGCTTCAACCTCTTTAACATGATACTCAATTCAGATTTTCAACTGCTATAAATGTGTCCACATGTACACAAATTCAGACCCCTCACCTCACTACTGTACTTTTAAAGGCAGGTTTGATCTGAGCAAGTCTGACATTGCTTAGGCATCAGTGACAAGCAAACAGCTTTAAGGCTTCACCAAGGACAAAGCCTGTGAAAGGTCATCATAGAGAAGATTCTGAGGAACTAGAAGGAAAATTCTTCCGCAGTTTGGATTGTTGCAGCCATGCTACATTTGTGCGGTTGCAGCCTAACGCCTCAGCTGTGTGGGCTGCTCAGTTCATCCAAGTGACAGGAGAGCAGTACAGCACCTCGTCCCTGCCATTATCACCACCTCACTGGCATTACCACAAACTCACAGTGCAGTCAATCTGTGCACGCAATGATCTGTGCAAATCCAACCCCAGCTTGTGCACATAGAAGAAAGCCCCTGCCTGCTTCCAGCAGCTCCTCAGTGGGAAGTCAGGGCATGAAATGACTACAAATCGGTCACCCCTTCTCCTGTCCATATCACTCGCTGAGGTAGTAGTGACCCCACACCAGCCACCATCTCTCTCGGGAGCACCTCGTGCATGTGCTGCAAAGCACACACAGCAGGCACAGATGTCTCTGTGGGAAAGCCTTGTGGTACTGAAAATAACAGAATAGCACAGCATGGGTCACTACCAAATGATTCAGACACCAACAAACTCCTGATCAGGCCACAGGAGCAGGCCAACACCACATAAACTACCTGACACCTGCCTGGTACATGAGGATGCACGCTGAGCAAGACAAGCCTCATGCCCCTACCTGATCACCTTGGCTGTAGAGGTGAAAGCATCTGAAATCCAGTTCTTAATTGTGTTTCCCATGCTGGCATAGCTGTTTTCCCCCCAGCATCCCTGAAACTGCTCATCAGAAGATTTCTAACAGATTTATGTAATAGTTACAGTACAAGTTCAGATTATTTATTTTTTTAAAAAGATAGTCAGATCACTGCATTACATAAATCAGATCAAACTGAGAAGATAGCTTAACCAAATATATCCTCCGGGAACCCTGTCTGCATCCATGCCAGCTCCAGCAGAAAGGGATACCCTGAGCCAGCAACAGACTTCAGCAGGGGAAGGCTCAGCACAGAGGGAGAGAAACCCAGAGCAGGTCCTGCTGGCTGCCTGCACAGGATTTAAAAGACAACAGCTTTGATGAATTGCGTAACACATGGTTTTGCCTTCATTTCTGGTCATGCTGAAGCGTATCTTCTTTTGATGTAAAGGCTCAGGGGAAAGGGTGAATATTCTCCAAGGCTAACCTCAGTCACAGGCTGCTACCTCCCAGGGATGCCAGAGAGTTAAGCAGAGAGAGATATTTCTGCTCTATCTTGCCCTCAGGGTGCTCTCTCTGCTTTTAACCTCACAGGGAGCCCTGGCTGAGCCAGGCTCCTGAAATTAGACTTTGAAAAATATACCCCCATCTGCAATGGCAGAGACTCTAGCATGCATCTAGGAATGATCTTTAAGCTAGCCACCATCTTTATTCAAAAGAAACTAACAACAAAAATCACATGGTTCCTTCTTTCAATTCCAAATCTAGCTTCAGCTTCCAGCTACTGCAGATTATGCTGCATGTATATACCCTCTTGGTCAAAACTATACGGTGTGACTGGCAGAAATCAGTGCTAGGAGACGATGGTGCCTCCTACTATCCCTTTTGGGTGGGGAAAAAAGTGAAGGAAGGTGGATCAGCTGGCATTGGGAGATATGAATTACACTTCCTACACCAGATTAGAGGAACATGGCCCTGAGTAGGTGTTAAAATTAATCTTCCCCTATTGAAAAGTGAGAGAGACAACAGCATGACTGCCTTAAGGTGAAATTGTTGAGAGTTTATGAAAAATACCTCCAGAAGGTTTCCTTCTCAATTAAACCATAATTATTCCACATTCAAAAAGATCTCTTCTCTCTCCCCTCAACCCCCTCCATTGCCACATGATCAACGTAATTTTGCCTTGGGGAAGGAATAGGAGTTGCACGGCTTTCACTCACACTCTTACCCCTTTGGAAGACTTCAGATTATATACATTGGATTTAGCAATGAAAAAAACAGAGAACAGAGGTCAGATAAGATAGCTTTCAATGTCCAGCTCAGGAAAACAGCATAGCAAGCAAATGACTTCCTAGGATGCAATCTGTATAAAACATTGGAAAAATGGATGCAATGCAAAGAGATCTTCCTAAGAAAGGTACATTGCAAAGCACTTGAGTTCATGGGGCAAGGGTGTTGGAAGCAATGGTGACATTGGCTATTACTGTGAAGATACTTATAAAGGTATCAGCAAGGATACTATGCAGAACACAAGCTTTTTTGTCCAAAATCAGAGCAGAAGTGGTTAGCAGCTGAGATGCATTCAGCCACTTAGAAGTTTGATGGGATGCTCACTCATCACAAGCAGTCGGGACCCCAGAAGACACCTCCATCATCAGCGCAATACCTCAGTATCAAAGCAATGGATTCATTTATTAGTAACTCTGAAAGACGGCATCACTTGCCAAAACACCATCTGAAAGGGCACAAGGAGCAGACAGGGAGGCAAACAATCTTTCACTGTAGGTTTCTCTGTCCACTATTTGCCTTTTAAGTAAGTTCTCTACCTTCTACATGATAATAAAAAAATGAAGGCATATTTAAGAATATAAACTTGATAATGAAAACTCTGTTGGTAATGATTCAAGTAGCACAGATACTGTAAAGCATTTTCCAAATGAGAGCCCTGCACTGCATATTAAGCTTATCCAGGCAAGAAACTTAATTTCAGAAGAAATAAATCTGGTGCATTAATTCTTAGAGCTAATTCCTACTGTTAACCTATCATTAGAGACAAGTGAAGTAAACCTATAAAAATAAGTTATGCTTCACTCCTATTACCACAAGAGCATTAAGGGTTTATGCATACACTAGGGTCAAGCTTGCAGGACGATCACTCAATTGGCACTCTCAAATGTGGACTTTCACAGCTAAAGTTTCAGAAGTCCTTCAAAAGACTACTATGAATAGCTAAATAATCTACAACAGACCCAGAGAAGGAGAGAATGTGGTACATCTCCCTTCAGCTGCCACCTCTCAGCTGCCCCTTTTCCCCACAGCAACAGTAGCTACTCCTTTGCAATAGTCTGTTAGTTGGTAAGGACTTGTTAGAGGAGAGGGAAGGCAACAGTAATGTGAGAAATGAGGCAACAAATCCCCAAAGAAACTGATGTTCCCTTCACACCACCTGCCATACATTCATGGAAAGATTTTCTTTTTCCTGGTTGGAACAGCCTTCACAAATGTCTTCTTTAATAGAGAAGCTAACTGCTCCCTATTGGAGGTAAGCACGCAGCGATGCATTTTTAACAAATCCCACAAATTTCACAAAACCCAAGTATTTACAGTTCAGCTCCTTTCTTTCCTGCTTTACTACTGTCCTGTATATTGCTCTGAATACCCACAACTGCTAGCAAGTACGTTATCTGGAGTACATGCTGTGTCCCCAGAACAGCACAATGGTACAGAGCAAGCTGAGATGCAGCTTGAAGGCAAAGTAGTCATGAACACTGCAAAAGTCTGGGTTTGCCACTCTTTCTGTTACGAAGTTGGACCAGAGCAAGGCAAGGCTTCCCCCTCCAAGTCCTGGTGCAGGCTGCAAGTCAATATCTATAGCTGTGATAATCTTGTCTTGAGCTCTGTGCTCACACAGTGGCAGATGGGGTTTCCTAAACTTGGGGGTCAAAAACCTGTCTGCCACAAGCCAGGGAACACCAAGGGTAGAATACTACTTTCGTTGTGTTAACCCAGTCTTTGCCTTGTTCATATATCTTCTGTACCCCAATTCTTGCAATACTGGAGCATCTTGCAGTTTGGAAGAAGCTTGCTAGATAAAACTCCTATGCAAAGTGAAATGTAATCTCCACTTCACAGACTGGAAACAAAGACAAATATTTAGCAACTTGGGTCACGATTGTATAAATCAAAGTAAGGCAAGGAACTAAACTTTCACACCTCCAGGCCAAGGCTATCACTTTTATCACTGGATCATCCTTTTTTATGACTTTACCCTGCTCAAAGAGCACAATCTGCTTCACGAACTGCTTCAAAAAGATAATAATCTTATATGAACTGTGTGCTCTAGAATCAAAAGACCAACATAAAAGAGATAATGGACTCTGTCTTCACCTTTTTCATTAGGTATCCAATTAAGTTTTACTGCACAAGCTAGTTATTAGGATTTTTACACTCTCAATGTTCCTATTTATATTAAGTACTACTAAAAAAACCTTACTGTTTTTTTATTTTTAAACCCTCAAGAAATGTAAGTGGGATTGTCATTAAAGGAAAAATCCATGTGAGGGTCTTCCATTTTCCCGGTTTGCTGCATTTTCAAGAACTCCTGTTTTAATGTGTGATTAAATCTCCACTGAAATCATTTCTGTAATTAATTAAGCAGGTCATTGCACTGGCAGGTCACTGCAATAAACTCCTTACAGTCCCTGATATTTCTGGTAATATGCAAATATATGTAATATCAAGCAACATCCTGTTGTAGACTTACATGCTTTTAAATATTGATGAACCTAGTCTGAGTTGTCCCAGTCGCCCTCCCACTGATATCAACAGTCAGAACTTGCTCACTTCAGTGGAAGCAGATTCAGGAGCCTAAAAAATTTACCTATTTCTAACTGGTTTATGTGAAGAATATATCAGTTTTAGTAGCCTGCCGGTGACATAGAGCTAAAAAGTACACACATACAATGAACACAAAGTTGGCACAATTTACACATGTCCAGGGAAGTATTTTATTATACATTCCATTAAAAATGCACTAAAGCAATATTAAAGTTAGGCACCTAAGGGATATAAAAAGACAGAAACAATGCTGAAACTGAAGATCTCTTCACCTACCTGTCTAGACTCTTAAACAGCAACATTCATCCTCCGAGTGCACTTGCACAACAATTCAATCTTTCAGTGACCAGGGCATTGTAACAACCTGTCCTGATATCTGCACTGCTTCACCAAGAAATCCAGAGCTCAGTTCTGCCTACAACCCACGTAACAGTCCAGGAAGTCTGCCTCATTCAAAACTTCCTCTAATTACTCTGAGAGCAAGAACATTTTTGCAGGGTCTGATAGGAACAGGATCAAGTACAGCAAGCACCTTCACACATGCATGTCTCCATGTGTGTCACCTCATGGATTAGCATACACAGCTACATCACACGGATATAGCATCTGCCAAGCTTCCAAACACACAAATACATGACCTGCCTAACACACTACAAACTTCCAGTAATCCTTTCAGACTGCAGCCAAGGTGCACAGTTTGCCTTTTTCTTCTTCACACCGCTGAATGGCAAGCACAATTGTTTCTAAAGCACCGACAAGAAAGTCCCATTTCAAAAGCAGAGTTCATTCATGAAGCTGGATTGCCAAACTTCATAAAGGCCTTTCAGGAAACTCTAAAGCAAACCCTTGACTGAGGGCTACATCCTGCCGAAGTTCTGGCTTCCAGCTCTCTGTGCTAAAGTGCATTTTGAAAACATGGCTCTTCTTTTCAGCTTCTGCTGTTCAATAAGCTCTTCTCACACACAGTTACCTTTGATCGAGGACTGATCAACATTATACAACTGGAAACAACAGCAAGAGTGCAGATGTGGAAGAATACCAAAAGCTGCTGATGCTCCTTCTGGGTAGCTACCTCAGCAAGGACACCAGGCATATGTACAGTTTTTCTTTGAAACACCTGATTTGGCTGGTGCCAAGGCAGAGGCCCAAAGGCAGACCTTTGGTGATGAAAGAGTACTTTTCTTCGAAACTAAACTGATACTATCAATAGAGACAAGCAGAAGCTTCTTATGAAAAGCTACTGCTAGATGATATCAAATAAATTAAGGGGGCTCTAGCACAGGTCTAACAGCTTCCCAGCTACCTACCATGTGTCTTTATCCTAGAGGAAGTACATCCGAAGCAGATGCCAAAAGCTGTCTACGTAGCCACTGAACATAGCCAACATTTTATTTTAAAAATCATAGATGTCAGATATGACAGGGACAAACAAAAATTAAGGGCTGTCTCCATCCATTCCACATTTGGTGTCACTTGTTTGGATAACTCACAAACGTCTAACCTCCACTCGTGCAGCTAGTTATTAGTTGCATTAGAATGCAAAACCTCAAGTTTTCATTTATTTATTTATTTATCACAGGCTGCCAATGTTAGGCTGCTGCTGACCTGTGCTAGAAAGGCTATTTTTTCAGGCTGCACAGTAAATTAATTCTTCAGCCTTTTCAACTCATGGCCTTTCTGTTGAGGCTGCCAGCAGACATACCAATTAGTGCTCACTGCAATGGTAGCTTGCTTTCATAAGGAGCTTTCATAAGGAACCAGTGGGGTCTGAAGGGGAGACTTATTTATTTATAGTTGTAAAACTCAGATTGAAAAAAACAGATTTGATTCTGTGCGCACATTTTGGGTTTGCTTTACTTTATATTGAAAGCGAGCAATGGATTCTTACATTCTAATCTCAACACATGCAGCAGTAACAAAAACAAGCCCACTGAAATCAGTGATGGTGCGCTGGGAGGGAGAGATCCAAGTCTGCTGCTTGGTTAGAAGCTGGAGGCCTTCATCTTGTACTGGGCTAAATGGTTGGCATTCTTAATAATGAGTCCACAAAGTGGTTTAAAACCTTGGGTTTTAACACAGCAGAGGGAGGAGGAAAGGAGTGAAGAGTGTGAAAAGATGTTTTTCAAAGCTAAATTGATAAAACAGCTCCCTGTGCAATTAAAAACCTGCACAGCTGAATAGTTGGCTTTGGAAAGCACCAACTGCATAATTTATCAGTATAAAGGGAGATAAAATATCTGAGGACAGGAAAGGAATTTCATGGACATTTCAACAACATATCAAAACGATAGTGCATTTTATCGTCTCCAGATTGATTTTTGTGCTCACTTCCATTAGGGGGGGAGGAAGAAAAGCTGTATCATGGCTGCACTTCCAAAGCAGCTTCCAAGAACAAATTAACGTGTGAAAGGAAAAAAAAAAAAAAAAAAAAGAAAGGTGTTAATGAGGATACCAAGAACTGTGGATAAACAGATTTCTCAATACAGAAGCCTATTATGATCAGGGTTTAGATTTAGCGAGGTTATGGAGGAAGAGAGAAGGTCTTGCAGTTCCTGTCACATAAGCAGAATTCTTGGTATGAGAACCATTTAATCCAAACCAGACTTGAGTGAGTCACCAGAAGCTAAATTCTTACTTTCCAGAGCTCACAGAGAACTATTAAATGAGGAAGCATGTATCAGAACTGTGTATGCCAAAGCCTGCGTAGAGAAATGCTGAAATATGCCTCACTAGTCCCCAGGGTAAAGGCTGATGTAGGCAAGCTGCCAGTTGCGAAGATGGCTCCAAGGGCGTTCTCTTATTTACAGCTCTTCAGAGTAAGGTGGCTGAGGTCATGCACAAATATTCTGACAATCTAGAAGGTAAACTGTTAGATCACAATGCACTATTTCTTAAAAAAATAAATCCGTAATGTCAGAGACCTCTTACTCAGAGCCATTAATATGTCCCCTTTTTAGTGAAAAATGGATGGCAACATTTGCTGTTACCTGGCCACAGCACTACTTTATACTGGAGACAAAAAATCTGTTTTTTTTATTTGGTAAGGTTTGTTTGGTTTTAGCTTTAGTAGCAAGCTGATCTGTTCAGCTGGAAAGCAACTAATACTGCTCTTTGAATCAAGAATTAAGAGATGGAAAGAATCCCTTTGCAGATATTCCCAGACATGCCACCAACAGAAACCTAAGTGCACTAGAGTGAAGAAGGAAGTGTAAAAATTATACTTCTGCACAGCAATGAGTGCATATGCATGC
>JANHGB010047422.1:59107-77076 GCA_026283785.1 Coracopsis vasa
CCAAGAACAAATTAACGTGTGAAAGGAAAAAAAAAAAAAAAAAAAAGAAAGGAAAGAAAGGCCATATTTTCCCTGCCTTCCCTCCTTATGAAGGGAGGAATGCCAGGATCCCTGAAGTCCTACAACTGCAGCTCACATAGTGTCTGAAGAGTCCTATGATGAGGACTGGGAAAAAGACTTTACTAGTTTAACCCTTCAAAAAGCAAACACGTGCTCACACTAACAGGACAGCCAAAGAGCATCAGTACAGGACCACAGACTTTGCTATGGCTGATAGGGTATGAGAGAGGGAAAAAACAACCCAAGCAACCAACCAAGGTGACTGACAACCACCACTAATCAGAGACTATTTAGATCTGTGCTTGCTGAACATACATGAGGAGACTACAGCTCGTGGTGGCATCAGGACATTATTGTGCATGAGGCTGCAAGAACAGGTACACTTTAAAACGTTAGCAATGTCATTTGTGTTAACAGAACATAATGAAAAGTAACTCCTGTGCATGAAAAGCAGACACTTTTAGAACCCATTTCTGAATTTAATTTCAATCCTGGACTTCAAACACTTCAGTAGCATTTGAATTGACTTATCAGCAACCTGGTTAGGTTTATTTTGTGCAAGACTGAGATGTGCTTTGGAGAAAAATGCTGCAAAGATGTAGAAAGATAAGTTTGTGGGGTTTTGATTCCTTTGATAAAATCCAAGTCAGAAATGCTGCAACCTGCACTAATTTGGCAAATATTTTAGACATAATTATTTCTAAAATTGCATTAGACTCAGCAGTTTGATGGGGAAACCGAAAACACAAACAGGACTTTTTTGTGCTCAAGTGACTCAGGAGCATTTTCAATCCCAGCAAGTCCCCATGTCACTAAAGCGTTTAACAACACTTGACTGACAGCATAACCCATATTCAGAGACATTCAGAACCCAGCTGTCATCTTGGGCAACTAAATAAATTGATCAGCTGTAGGAACAGATATCAAGCAGCACGTACATGCACAAGAGTCTTCATTTTCATTGCTAACAGAAGACTACCATAAGCGGCAAAGGTGCATTTACGTTATAGTACAGAATTAGCTTTAGTTGGTGCAATACAACTTCTGTTACAGACTCAAAAATAGGCCCGCTAACATAACTGTGCTAGCTCATGTTAGCAAATGTGATTAATCCAAGCAAAAACTCCAAATCCTTTCTGGGAAAGGGCCGTTTATTTGTTCTTCTGTGTAATGCAGGAGATCTTAGTTCATAACTAAAGTTTTTGAATTCAACAGCAACACACAGAATAAACACTTTGGATGTCTGCAAGACTCCAGTCTGGATATATCCAGGATAACACTATGCTTGCCACCAGCAACTATGACATTTCAGCAAAATGCTTGGTAAGGAACACAACACTGCACACCCATCACAGATGGCTGGGGAGGGAGAGTGCCTTCAGACTGCTGGCTGGTTGGGTTGCTGTTTACCTATGCTAAATATTCAGGTTTATTGAACATCCTCTTAAGGGCTTTTCAAAGGAGTTTCAGAAGGTTAAAAATCCTGCTTTGTGTCCCTACTGACCTACAAAATGAAAGCAGGATGAACTCCTCCTGCCCACCCACACTCACCCACATTTATCAGGGCCAGCAGTAGCAGCACATCCTCTCTTCAACAGTTGTGCTAAATTATTGCAGAAAAGGTCTGGCATCTCTGATAGCAAGAGGTTCAAGTTGTATGCTGCAGACCTCCTTGATGCGTTTAAATCCCATGTACTTGCCCTAGTTGAGCCTAGTTATGCTAGGCTGCTCTTAACCCCAAATGCCATGACATTAATTGGGCTAGTAAGTGCTACTGATTATAAATAATTATAGGGTGGTCCCCAGGGTTGATCATTAGTAGCCACAGGCATGGAGATCCAATTGGTCACATCCATCACAGTGCCTAATTCTGCAGTTCACAGCCATTTACAAAGGATACGTTTTTTCCAGCTGCATCTTCAGCAATTGGAGACTGTGGGGTGCTGGAGGGGAATGAAAGCTTCCAATTCCCCACACATCTTTTAATACTACACTCTATTAGTGCACTGGCCATCTGACTGTGCAATTAAAGAATCACTGAAATAATTCTCCCTCTAGTAAAAGAACTTCTCACAAACACAAAACTGATAATATCCTAGAAAAACTCCAAGTCACACGTATGATGCATGGTGACACAGGGTTTTAAGTAGTTGCTAATTCCAGGCCAGTGTTGAAAATCCCTTGCTTATTCTTAGTTACACAGACATATATCCCACGTTCTGGGCCTATTCTGTACATCTGTGACAACATTTTTTTATTAATACATAATTTTTAGGAAAAAAACCCAAACTTTCTCATCCTAAGCTACCAAGGCTAAAACAAGTCAGATGTCCTCTATTTTTACCGCTTGTTTTACTGGAGTAATTTATGTCCTAATATTCATAAGGTGATTCCATTAGCACGTTTAAGAAGTGCTAAGAGAAAATCTTTTAATCATGGAGATAATTGTTTATTATAGTTGTCTGTCGCTAATTAGTTTGCAAGCCATACATTCTCTGCTGACGACGCCCAGAGAGGATTCTTACAAACACAGATCTTTTTACACATGTACAAGCTGGATTCTGCACAGGCATACCACTACCACCTGAATGTAAATAAAATGCCCCAAATATTCAAGTTGCATTTAAAGTTGAGTTGTTCTGCCAAGGAATATTCGTTATCCCAATTCCGAGCAGCTGGAACATGTTATCAGGAGATTGCAACAGCCTGATTCAGGTGTTTGATTTACTTTTAAAGCATTTGCCAAAGTACTGCTGTACCTTAGCACAGAATGCCCCTTAATACAAAACATACCTACCTGGAAGTGCTCCTCCTCTCCAAACAGGTCACGCAGTAGAATTACCCCTAAAACTCTATTATTTGCGGTTTAGAAAATATTTATAAAAATCCCAAACTGAAGAAAGCACTGTTCAGATTTATAACTAACTTAAATTTACTACAAAATCTGATTGTAGCTGTGTGTATTCATCTATTTTTAATCTGACTTCCTAAACAAATAACATTTGCAAGGCCAACTGTCGATTTCTTCCCCCTCTTCCTCCTCTCAAATACATGACTGGACTCCACTGCCTGTTTACAAACCCCCAAAATGGCAAAGCTTTTCAATACAACTAAACCTCTGTAAAACCCTGAAATCTGGGGGTAGATAGAGAACACATCCCAAGCCACTGTGCAGAGAGAGGGGAAAAAAGGGAAATTCAGCGGTTACATTTCTTGTTTGCAGCAGTTGTTCAGCCAAACCAGCAAGCATACAGCTCCTGAGAAGCAGCAGCCCATGCTGTCACTTGCACACTGGGGTGCATGGAAATCTGGGTAAGGAAGGATTTGGGTAACAAAGGATAAGTCCTGAGCAAACCAAGCCTCATCAGTTCTACTACTTGTGCTTTGGTTTTCAGACCAGGCATTAATCTCCGGTCCCACTTTCATTAGTATAAATAATCCAGTGAACACAGTGACGACATGGCAGTCAAGTCACCTGCTTCAGCGGATCAAACCCCTAGACATTTCATCACGCAAAGCAAATTCATTATGGTGTGTTTTTCAAATGAGTCTTATGAGCTGACCCAGGGAGAAAAAAAAAAAAAAAGGGAATTTTGGAGCTAGCTCCTATTAGCTTAAAAGGAAGCAGGATTTCAGCCTCTGTGCCATGACCCTCCGTTGTTCAGCTGTGAGCACACAGCCTGCCTCCAGAGCTGTAGCCTTCAAATCTATGCCCATGAAAATGAACATCTCACCCAAGTGCAACTGTCAGCGCAGCAGCAAGAGGAGACAGAAGCTGTGTATCACTCAGTATAGCAGGTCGGAACCTGAACCTTCTATCACAGACACAAAGAGTAGGTAGAGCCAGCTACGTAGCTGGAACAAGTTCCATCCTAAGTGAACAAAACACACTCTTCCACACAACAGTGTACGGGAGGACAGCATGGCTGGAAGAGCTTTCTGAAAGCAACCCATTGCCATTTCATTCCTCAAACTAAAACCACAAGTCATGAAAATAATCAGTCCAATGCATTCTCAGCCAAACAGTAAGTAGCATCACTACCAGCTCAGCTCTGCACTACTTTTCAAAAGTCCTGGGGACTTTCTGAACTTAGACCCAGTTTTGGCATAGCTCAGACAGTATGTAATGACAACCACCCCTCTATCACCCCTTCTTACATTGCCACAGACCAAAATTCAGCAGAAGAGTGAAAATACTCAAAATGACACGTCAGCAGCCATGAACAAGGACTCAGGCACTCACAGTTATCAAATTGAGTTGCTCAATCAACCAGAGCTCTGGTTTGAAAGCAGACAACACAGAAAATGAGCTGAAAATGGGAAATCATGCTGTAAAATTATGAGTCCTCAGACTATTTAAGCATCATTACACTCTTCAGTTATGTTTTGACTCAGCTTACAAAGCATCACTTCCAGCAGCACATCTCCGTCCTAAACTTGAAGTCAGCAACTTCACAAACATTTCATGCCTTGTGTATTTAACAACCAGCACAAACAAAAGAAGCCTGGACTTTGAGTTCTGTGAAACGTCCTCAGAAAATCATTACTGGTTTTGTTAGCAAGGATTTGACTCAGGGTACAGAAAACAAACTCACATGGTGCATGGAACATCACTAGCACAGATGAATGATCTTTTATAAACTTGTCGAAGTCCTCATCAGTCAGGTGATAAACTACATTTTCTTCATCTGCCCAGGGAGTCTCTGGTGCCTGTGGCTCAGGTGCCTGTGGGCTACAAGAAAAACAGACACAGCTTAAAAACAGCTCTGGTGCTAAGCAATCATTTTGGCAAGTCAGACTGCAAGGAACCACTTTGTGCAGACGTCCAGATATGTATGACCCACTAACCCTACTGAACAGCTTCCATAATTTTACTCACCCAGAACTCATAAGCACTGAAACACAGATAAAACCAGAGGAGGAATAAAAAAATTCCACAAGAAGCTCAAGAGGACAGATCAGCAACGGAAGGGATGGAGCGAGTTGATAACCAGACTGTCTGGTTATTACATTATAGAAATCAGATGCATTTTCTGTTACTATTTCACTCTCCTCAGCAGGATGCTCCCTTTCTCACAGCACTCACACTTTGTAGCTCACAGGAATCATGGCCAATGACAAAAAAAAGCAGTGAGCAGAAACAGCCTATCTAACCAGCCACCATTAATACTGACAGCATGATTATGGCTGACAGGGAAAAGAAGGAAGTGCAGTGCTGGGACCATGAGCTAGCTACACAAACTGTTTCCCCAGGAGTATATGGTTTTACCCTAAAACAACCCTGTTACCTGGGGAAGCACCATCATATCCTCACTCTGCAGTGGGCTTGTAGGCTTAACTCTGCAAAGCCACTCAACTGCATGCTTAGCCTAAAAGTGACATGTTCTACCAACTTCATTATGATTATACATGAGTTTAACCATCTTTGATGGATTAGAGCCAGAGAGACTGCTCAAAGACATGGTGGCAAATCTGGAAACTGAATCTAAGCTCCTGTGGGTCAGTTCAGTGCTCATCATCCCACTAAACAATTGCTCTTGGCTTTTATTAATGTGTATTAAAAAGAGAATTTGGCAGACATGAACTAAACTATGCTAATTGACATTTATTTATTAAAGCAGTGTTCATGTAAAGGACAATCAAACGTGCAAACATTTGGAGATAGACTTTGAAGCTATTACTACAACTGGCAAGGATAAAATGAGTTCCAAATACCCTCCCAAAATTCTCCAAATTCTTTGGCAAAGTACAAATCTGGATGTGACCCCATCTCTGGTGAAAGCACATTTACTATTTTTGATTAAAATGTATTATTGTGTTAGCTGCCTAGAACAAAGAATGGCAAATGGATGATAACTCATTTATCCTGCCTTGCTCATTTCTAGGCTGAAAGCCTAGTTTGACAAAAAAAGCAGTAGGGAGATATACAGATTCAGATAGCAAATTCTGTTGATGTAAGCAATGGGTACGATCCAAGAATATTAAGCAATCCATGCAAAACTGTGATGAACACCTCTGCTGCTGATAAATGAACCAAGAAACAAACATCAAAGCAAAGATCAGAGCTGCACTCAGCCAAGCAGCTGGGAAAGAAAAAGAGGCAGGTCCCCATCCGCAAGAGTTTACTTTCTAAAGGATCAGCAGATTATCAATTTGCTTGTTGTCAAGCTTATAAGAGAGCAATAACCTGCAGATATGCTGGCAGAGTGAAGGCTTTCCAGAAAACACCATGATACTTAATGAATCTGGAAGTGGAGTTTTGTTGAGTAGGCAGAGCATGATGAAAATGGACACAGTGGCTACAAAGCACTTGAAGAACACTGGAACACTGGCATGACCTATTTCAGTAAGGAATTAATAAAGCAGGTCACAGGATACTTATTCAAATGGCCCAATGTAAAATGCTATGCATGCTATTAAGCCTGCACAAGAGTTGATAAGAAGCACCTCAAGGCCTGGAGGCAGCAACAAGCAAAATCTACACCATCATTTAAAACTGAGACAAGGCACACCCAATGCCTAAAGACCAAAAACAGGATGACAGAGGACTGGAAGAGTTATCAAGAGCTAGTTCAATTGAGAACAGAGAACAAGTTCTTGATTTAACTGAGTAGCTGGTTCTAAGGAACGGCCTGAGAGAAGTCCACAAGATAAGACAAACTTAGCAGCTAATTGAAGGCAGCAAGAAGCTGTCGGGTTGCCGACCATCCAGGCTGATACAGCTGTGTATCAGATTTTTTAAGAAGAAAAAAAAAAAGAATTGAGGTATGTACAAGCTAGCATCTCTGATGTTAATGCTGTGCTGGAGTTAGGCTCTTTCCCTCTATCACCTCATGAAAACATCTGAAACTCCATAAAATAGTAGCCAGTGCCTATTAGGAAGATAAGAGAGGTTAAGTACCTGTAAGGCTGATGCGTTAGCACACTTCAGCGTAAGAAGCACCTTCAGTAAGTAGTAAAAGAAAAGGTGTTGGAGCCCTCCACACTAGCAGCTCTTGTTCTGAGAACATCATGAAAAATATCCATTCAATAATTTAAATAATTCTAACCTTTGTTAAGTTGTATCATGTCCTCCCCCCAAAAACCAGTGTAGATCAACCACTTTCAGCACTTCACCAGTAACATTTAAAGGAGAAGAAACAGATAAGGGCGAGAGGGAAGAGAAAATAATTGCTTTTTCTGCAGTGTGTATCTAGTGTCCACAAAAATCAGACCATTTAGTAAGGCTCAATGTCTGCTGGATTCTCTTTCTAGAATCTATGATGACAGCACATGCATGCACAGTATAAAAACGCACTGGCTTTCCTCACCACGTACACTCTGGCACTGCCGTCCCCCTGCTCTGCAGAGCAACGCCTTGCATCAGAGTCACTTTCTAAAACAATTTTAATATTATACTGTTCTGAAATATAGCCTATCCCCAGTACAGCTATCTAATTACACTCTGACTTCCCTAAAGCCCTTGCCACACCATTTGACTACTTGTACTGTAGATTCCTCAGAGTAATATAGTATTATGCACGTAGCACATGTACCCCATATATGGTTTTAATTGCAACATAAATTACAGGCAAAATTCAAGTATGCATAATTTCTCAACGTGGTTTTCTTAAAAGTTCTATTTATTATACAAAACAGGGGCAAGAAGGTTACTGCTCAGATCATCTTTTGGGAAACTAATAACCATGCACAAACACTGAGTGAGGACAAACAGCTGTCTTTAGCTCTGGACTACTGAAATATCAACCAAAGCCCACAGTGGCTTATTAGCAGAGATTATCATTGGAAAGAGCTTGCAGCTGTTCTGCTTTGCCTCCAGTAGCTGTGCTCACTTGCTGTCACAGCACTGATACAAAGGCACTGCATGTTACAGGGATTATCAGGATATTACGTGGGCAGACAGGAGGGAAAAAACCCACCCCAAAACATCTAATGTTTCACATATGGTAGCCAAGAGATAACCACACCCTTGCAAAACTGAAAAGCATAATAAAGTTCAGGTGATGAAGTCATATCCTTGCTCCAAGGGCTGATCATCATCTCAGCATTGCTCGAGTTACCATCTTGATTAATTCATATCTGAAGGCTTAATGGACTAAATGAAGCTTAAAGACTATAGCTAAATTCCTCCTCTTTGATCCACTGGGCAGTACTTGCCTGCAGTGCTTGTACCTCCTGATGCTAACAGGAACACTGATATAGCTTCACTCACTGTTTCCCAGTCCTGAAGCACCTAGCCTACCACTGCTGAAGACCTTGCACCACCTGCAACCATATGTATGACCACAGCGTAGCCCCACCGGTACAGTAAAATACATTTATTCTGAGCCAATTTTGCTAAGCCACATTATGACAACAGTTTGTAACTGTTCTTTCCCATGCATTTGCTTCCTTTTATTAGTTTAATTTCAAGATTATTTCTGTGGCTGCGGCAAACAAAGGAGGGTTACAAAGACGACAATGCCCAAGAGCCAGGGCTAACTGCTAACAGTACTTCTCTGTCACCAGACTATCTTGGCTCTCTCCAGGTTCTCTGTCAGCTTCATTGCCATTGTGCCGATTTGCACCAGCTGAACAGCAGCTATACACACACACACTTTTTCTGTTTCTCTCTCTCAACTGCCAGTCCCATGAGATCATTCAGCCCCCAAAATATTTATGACTGCAAATACTCTCTTTTGGTGGAACAAGGTGCTTTCAACACCACTTCATGTCATGACAGGAAACACAGACATGGTAAAAGTGACTAGCAATCCGAGGTGCCTTGATCTGTGGTTTGTCTCTGCAAGACACTTTAAAGGCTCCAGCTAAGAACCAATGAGAACTGCATACTTAGTATACATATTTTTAATAAAACAAGAGTCAGATCTTTTGCAGGTTATCAAGTTCAGACACTCAAGATCACTGGAAATTTAAGTTGGCGTTTTAGATGAAGCTGAGATCTGTGTATCTGCATTTATTTTGGTTCAGAGTCCCCTATTACAGACAAAATGCAACTGTGAAATGCAAGGCATGCATGCTAAAAACCAACCATTAGGCAATCTCTCTGTACCAGTTTAGCCAATCTCAGTGGGGCAGTTTTGTTTGCTCTTCTGAGCAGAGGGAACGAGGGAGAGATGGGCTCCTAAACCATTACATTCTGTAAATAATGAAGACTACATAAAAGGTGGAGTGCATGAAGTTCAATGCCTTACTTTTTCAGCCACTCTGCTATATCTGCTGCAGTAGCACCATAGTTCTCGAAGTGGAACAGGAACTTTCCTTTCCTGTTAAAACAACAAAATAGGGTTTAGTCCTTGCCCTGGAAGATAAGAATGTGCAATTATAGTTGAGTGCATGATTTCTAAAGTAGTAGCAAACCATAACTGACTGAAAATAGCAGATTGTAGGATATCCCCGGACATTGTATTCTTCCTTTATCCTTTCAAATTCTGCAGAGTAAACATTCATCCCCGCAAGAACCTGAAAAAACAGCACAATCACATTGAGTCTTACAATGCAACAGGAACATGACCACCTTCTGAAAGAGTTAAGTAAGAACAACTAAGCTCTGGGCAGATTCTGATTTCAATCATACAGCAGTAAAGCAAAGGGATCTCTGTAAAAGGCAGTGAAGTTTTTCTGATTTTGTTCAAAGGGGAACAGAACAGTATTCGAGTCTAGTCTACAGAAGGTACACACCAATCAGATTGTGATCTCCTCCTTGCTCTGGAAGTGTCTCTGTTTCTTTTAATTCACTCACTAACAGAAAATACCTTAAGGGAATTCTCTTAATCCTTCTGTTTGTGCTTTTCTTTGTATATTTGGATGTTAAGATACAAGCCTAACTATATTTTTTCTTTTCTGCTTCTGCAAGTACATGCCTTAGTTTGTAGCCAAACATTAGCTAGGACACAAGAAGTTCCACCCTCATCTCTCTGGTTTCTACTCCAGCAATGAATTTACAATCCCAGCTAATGTCCGGAAGCTCTAGCCAACCAAGCACTGGTGTTGCTCCAATTCAAAAATGCACTTACTGAATGGCAAGGGGAAATCAGCATTACTTTGATGTGAAAGTAAAACTGACCAATTTCCATAAGCCCAGGAAATAAGGCATTTATATGCTTTAAATATGTTAACTTACCTGACTGGTGTGATATAATGACAGTTAAGAATTACCCTTGTCCTACAGATATCAAAAGAGGGGCACAGAAGCACAGTAGCTTCTCAAACAAGCAAGCAAAACAAAAAGCCTCTCCTTCCCTTTTCTTACCTCTATCCCACCTCATCCTCCACCTCAAGAGCCCATGACCCTGAGCTTGAGGCCCAGGGCTCCTGCGACTTATCCTGTGCCTTGTCAGATTGTCTTTCAAAAATTTCTGACTGAAAAGTTGAAGATGGGGCTGATTCTGAATTTTTGTGGGTGTGGGATTCACTCAGAGGTCACTCTGCTGTCAAATCTGCACCCAGTGAGCTGCCGAGGTACCACTTCATGATTAACTTAAATTTAATGGCATTGCCAGCTTAAATCATTTCAGCAGCAGGGTCTTAATACAAACCCCTCCTCCTTCCCCCTCTAAAATCAGGATTTTCTCCTTCCAGCTGAAATACTACATCAGAATTTAATACCACGTTCCTGACTGCAGCAAACTGCACAGACCAACCAAATGTGCTCAGAGCTAGCATGAAATAAATCTTAAAGCAGAAAATCCTCATTTGAAGGTCAACCTTTTCTAAGAATGTACTGCAAAGTCACAAAAAGGTACTTTGTTTTCTCTCCCCTATCCTAAGAAAGGATAAAGGAAAGGTAATTGAGAAAACTACAGAAATAAGGTTTATACTGGCTGGCCAAGTCTCTTACTTTGAGTCTTCCTTGGAGTTCCAACAACCAGATTGACTTAATTCATATAAAGAGATTATCTAGACCCAATTCTCCCCTTCCCTTATCCTCTATGTCACCACTTACAGGTAGGTAAATTCAACAGGATCAAGACACAGTGGTTGCTTTATAAGCAATGAACCAGGTTTGTTAATTAATTCCCTCATAAACACCAGTCTCCCAGATTTCACATTTGCCATGATCTCTCAGAGGATTTCCTAGATCCTAAATGGGCATTCACAGGCATTTCAGATACTCTGCTACAATTTCACTGTGTCCACCCAGCTTGTGGTGATTGATGTAAGTCAGTGACTTGGATTCATAATGGTGTTCATATACCACATATGAAGCATAATTAGCAAAAAGCCTATTACATTGGGATTTGTTTTTAATGACGAAAGTAACAGCTTTAGCTGGCCTGTAATCATAAAATTACCTCCTATCAGGCTGTCTGGGACCATCAAAATACACCTACTACCCAAAGCCAGGATCCTCCCTCTATACCTAAGCTGCTCCTGCCAGATGTTTAGCTAATGTGTTTTTAGCAAATGAATGAATGACTCTGACTTCAATTTAAGTCCATTACTTCTTGTAATATCCACAGCAGACACAAAGACCAGTTTATTCCTTTCACCTCTGTAGGGACATTTGGCATATTTCAACTCTTATCTCCTCTCCTCCAAGCTACCTATAACCTGAATCAACTCTGAACCTTTCCTAGCTGGCCATGTCTCTGGGCTTCTGACCATTCCTGTTCTACTATGATCACTCCCTTCTGAGTCTTCATGACAGGATTGGTCCAAAACTGGTACCTCACACAACCATTTGAAGCCTTCCTAGAGCCAAACTTAATGAACAGATTAAACAAAGTCTTCCTTTATTTGACATCTGAAGTTAAGTGTAGGAATTTTATGCTTCTGAAGTTTCACGTTTTTACCAGAGAAAAGATAAGCACCAAAGGAGGAAAGCACTTAAGCATATGCTAAAGCCAGTCTTTACTGAGTAAAGCATTCAGGCATACCCATGAAGTCCATGAGCATTAAAAAGATGCTGAACTGCTTTGCTGACCACCATTTTCTCCCTGTACTGGGGCCACAGTGCATCACTGACAGTCACTTGCCAGAGCCCACCCTACCCACAAACCACAGGAATCTCTTGTGTCAAGGATAAAATAAATCACCTTCTTCTGTTTCAGAGCCCCTTTTTTCCTTCTGCACTGGGTGTAATGGAACTGCAAGATCTAAACGGAATGTAACACTGAAAATGCCCCCCTGCCTTCCTCTCAGTAACAGTACTGGGACAAGAAACAACTAGTCCCAAGAGAACACAGCAACCAGCGACAGATACCGTTCACCTTTTCATTTTTACGACCTATTAAACAGGCAATACCATACTTCATTTTCCAGATATATAATAGCAATAATAGCTTTTGAGCTTGGCACATCCTGATAGCTAATGACAGGTCAGATTAAAAGGCCAAACCTTCAGCTCATCCAAACCAATCATAAACTTTCCAGCAAAGTCTGATCTAGAGGTCAACATCGCTCTAATTTATCATAGGTACAGCACAGTTAGCTTCAGAAATGGCAAACTGTGTACACATTGCACTCAGAAAGCTAATTAGGTCAAATTTAGACAATAAGACTGATTTTTGTGAAAGACACGTGTGGCAGTGGTGTAACTGGACTTTCCTCTGAACCGATTCTGCACTAAAAACACTTCTGTGCAAAAAGCACCCCTGACCTGAGCTGCACCAAGCACAGGCACTACTGCTCTCAGAGCGGTGCCACAGCCCTGTCACTCAGCTGTGCAGGATTAGTCTGGATCTACAGAAACCATTTCCAAGTGAGGAAGGAAATAATCAAACTACAATAGATCTGGAGCTTAAATTCTCTGGTTTGAATTTAATAAAACGAACTGCACATGGACAAGGAAGAGATAACTGCAGAACACAGCACGCTCTGCAGCACGCCTCCTCTCTGGCACTACCTCTGTAGGCGACTTTAAATTCCAAATTCCCACCCACCCCACGCCTCACAATGTACCCGCTGTCCAAGACAGGAGTGCTTCCCCCAAGACTGCGCTGCGTGCTCCACCGAGGGGAGATGGCATGAGTGCTGCCTAACTAGACAAACACGTTCTTGAAAATATCATCAAGGGTTGTACCGTGTCCTAAATAAATCTGAACAACTCCCACTCATTTCAGCCCTAAGCAAACAAAGATTTAGAGGAAACCCTTCTGAAAAACAACTAGTTGGGAGAACGTGAAGCAGTCTGACAACACTCAGTGTTTATAAGCAGCAATGTCCAGAGCTGCCCTAGCAATGTGTTTCATCTTTTCCTCATCACACGTCACCTCTCCCAAGGAAACCTGTAAATTTGACAGTGAATGATCCAACAGGTAGGATCAGACCGAATCCAGCTAAAGCCATGAAACAACAATGCTATGTCACTCATGTATTATTGGTATCATATAAACGATACATTAAGCACATTATAAAACCTTGACCATAGAAATGCCTTTTATTTGCTTAGGGAGATCAATAAGTCTTCTTAGTACAAACAGGTAACTAAATTACTGTGGCTGCTGTTGATGGATTTTATTATAGTCAAAACTTACTTTCATTTCAATCCGGTATGAATGTTAACTTTGTTGACGGAGCTAAAGTAAAACTCTAAGATTTTATTAATGCTTATGCTTAGTGGCTAGGAGGACGATCAGTAACTTGCACAGTGAAAGTCCTCTCCCATGACACTGTGATTCTCCACTAAGAAAAGTGGACTAATTATTACTGTAAGGGTATCCATCCCTGACCCTGCAGTAAAACATCAGGCCAAAAAGCTGATCAAACATTTCTTTGTCTTTACCAAAATGAGCTCAAAAGGACTACAAACTCACAAACCAGCGGCTAAACACACACCTACATAATGTCAGAGCCCATTCTTCCATGGCAAGAACTACACTGGATTAAAGGGCAAGTGAGTTAATACCTCATTCTCCAAAGTTTGAAAAAGAATGAAAAACAAGAGAAAGAACCCTGAAGGGATCCGGACAGGGTCGTTCATTTCTGGTTTTGTTTTGACATGCTTAAAAATTCCTCACTTTGATAAATATTTGTGGCTTTAAATACGCCCCTTCCCTCCCCCCCCCCCAAAAAAAAAGTGTTGAAAGGATTTATTTTTAATGTCATGTAAATCTTATCTTCTCACTTACATATTTACCCTTCAGTTCTGTGGCTGCCTGCTGATAAGATGGCATCATTCTCTTACAAACACCACACCCTGATAAAAAAAGAAATTGTGTAAGTAATATGCCAACAATTCAGCCTGTTCTACAGGATCTATGTTCCAGAGCATCTGAAATAACACATTTCAAATTAAAAAAAAAGCAAACAAAACCCACAAAAATTCATTCTCCATTTCATCAAATAATTATTAATTTCTACGGATGTCACTTCTTGTTACATGTTGCATGTTTTTCACGCTATTCATTTTCAGACTAATTTCTTATCCCAGTTTTGGAAAGAGTAACACCATCTTGTATTCCTCAGACTCTACGAAAGTTACATATCAAAAGTCAATGGAAGATGTCATGCCTGTGAACTCAAACAAAAAGCTTTGTGCATTTCTGGTCTTTAAGAGATGGGGAGAACTACTTCAATTCATCCCAGCTTAACAAGTCTTTGAAATTAATTTCACAAGCACTTCCTAAACACATTGTACAGACATCAGAATTTAAACACTGCTCTGTTAATTGAGAAGACATAACTCAGGAGAAGCAACAATTCTTGTAATATACAATAATGCACTGAGGAAAAGACAAACAGCCAAGTGAGGAAGACCACCAATGTATAGTCGTAGTGCGCTAAGAGCTGCTTGATGACGCTCTGGAGTGCTAAGCAGATTAGCATTAAATCATCTTGTAAGCTGCAGGTTTCACGTCAAATAAATACGTACATGCACATGGGAAGGGGCAGGAATGTAGACAGCATGAAAGAAAGGAAGCTGTGGCCAAGCACTCCAGACGCTTATTGTGGCAACTCTCGGTTCCACCTTGGGACAATTGTCAACATTTTCGTTCTGGTGAAGAGACAGGAGTTTTGCAAATATCTTCCAGAAAGGAGGAACAGATTTTGTAGCCACTGGTTTAGGATCACATCAGCATGCCTGGGAAGAACGTCCTTTAATCAGACAAAAGAGAGCTCTTGTTTCTGTGGTCTTTCCACCTTTGATCTCTCTGCTCAAATTGCCAGTGAGGTTTCTAAATTAGTGCTGATCAAAATAACAATTTCTTGGTGGGCACAGACCACCCACTTGAGGCCCACAGAGGTCTTGCAGCCTCATCCAAACCACTGGACAGACATCAAAAGATGAAAGTTAACAGCATCTTCTGGAAGCTCACTGCTTTTCAGCAGCCTCAGGCCTCAAACTCCTCCAGCTATTGATTTCCCTTTCTTACACTCTTCAACCTCTTACTGCTTCCAGGACTCTCCTGTGGAGTGCAGACACTACTAGCCTCTTCCACCCAGCCATTACTTCTACTGTCCTTCTGTTTCAAGCTCTGCTGCTGCCTCAAACTCGCTGCTCCCAAACCCACTTCAGTACCACCTCTCCTGCCCACATATTTTTGGGTTATATTGCTCAGGATGCTGTAAAGCCACATATATCCCTACACAGGCATAAAAGGGTAACCTCAAAAAAATGATTTTCTTCTGTCTTCTTGTCTCGGGGGTGGGGGGGAATACACTTAATTAAACACATATTAGTTTGTCTGCTACTTAACACCTCCATTTTTAAAGCCCTGTTTTCAATAATGTTCTAAACAGCTCCTTTTTGTTGCCACATCCAGACTGTCTCCTGCAGGAGTCTTCTCTGACAGAGTTAACTATAAATAAATCTTGAGTGCCTATATGTAATTTTTCATATTTAGTGCTGTCTGGCTTTAAAATATAGGTCCGAAAGTACAGTGAATGGTCTCCAAATGGCAGGTAATATCTTCTAAGGAAAGCATGCCTTTGCTCTGAGTCATTTTACCCAGACCAAGCATACCTGAAATATTAAAGAAACTACATTTAAGGCTGCAGTCGCTTTCATCTCCCTCTGCACTGGTACATAATGAGAGAGCCCATTTCCTATGAATCTGCTACAATGGATCTAAAATCCCTGCTTCCAACAAAGCAGAGAAATAATGCAGCCATCTTCCCCATAGCTTCCCAAAGTCTCTGATGTCCTTTTGTGCCAAAGACCTCCCTGAGTCATCACTTACAAGAAAAGCAAAATTTCCTTTAGTGACCAGCCTTGATTTACTGCTCTCAGTTATGAAAGGTAACACCTGTATGCAACCAGTAACAGCTGCCCAAAGCCAGTACTTTAATGCTGGATGCATTGTGCATTTCTTTTCTATCTTGTTAGATAAGAAAAGAAAAACTGGACAAGAACCAAGTCAAAAGGTCTTGTGTGTTAAATAAAAGATGAGGGAGTTACGAACTGCAAAATCAGAAGGGAGGGGAAAAAAAAACCCTTACAAGCAGGCTTCCTTCACAGCAGTTTAGAAAACAGAAGAAGTATTACAGCATCATGAACAAGCAGGTGTTTTGCCACTTCAAAAGAAGAGAAACAGGAAGGAGGAGGGTTTCTGGGGGGGATCAGTTCAAAGAAAACGAAGAGTTAGATAACGCACATTTCAGGAAGAGATTCAGTTGTGGAAAACCATTATTCATGATACAGCTAAATGGTAAAAGCACTCTGCAGGTGAACTCTCCCTGAAGGGCTGATTTAAAGGCAGAGCAGGCGTATCATCTCCCGCTGATGCTAAGGTGGCAGCAGTGACTGGGAATGACCAGGAGCTGGGCCAGGCCACACAGGATCATCCTGCTGCAGAGTCTGAGGAACAGACCTGCAACTAATTTAACTAAAGGAAAAAACATTCTCTAAGTGATGCATCAAACTAAGTCTTGGGCAATTCTGGCCATCTTGGCAGTACTGAGATGAGACTAAAAAGGTAGAATGGTGTTTCAGGCAGTAATTATGAGAGAAAATACTCTGAGAAACACCAGAAAATGCTGCCATGGGACACAGTTTTAAAGAGAATCAGTCAGTAAATTGCTAGTGATGTCTAACATCAATTTCCCTAGCAGGGCGTACCAAGTGCTAGGAGGCTTTTCTAGCTTAGGTCAGACATTCATTCCTCTCTCATGGCTGCCCTGCTTTCCATCTGAGCAACAACTCCAGTGCAACACTATCTTGTTTTGAAAAGCTGAAAAGTCTCTCATGCAACAGTCACCAGGAAACACAAAAAAGCAGTTGTAAATCTGCAAAATTAAGAAACAAGCAACCAATGCAATGACACGATAGCAGCAATACAAGGCCAAAGTCACAAAAGAAATGCAATGACTTCAATGTGCTCTTCTCTCCTTCCTCTGCCCCCGCAGCTCAAAATCTCACTTGCATTCACACTCCTGCCGGTGTGGGTAGGAACACGCAGGGTGCCTCCTGGATGGAACAGGAAAGATATTCCTGCTCCTGACCACTGCACTGTTCCCTCTGACAGCAGTCAGGAAAGGTTGTGTTTTTCAACTCCACGGTCTCTTCCAAAGATATGCTACTTGTGTGGAGACAGCTGGTCTTATGCTATGGCCCAAACTGCAAAAGTAAAAATTGTGTGCAATATCCATTTGCACTTACAACTTCGTACAGGCCAGAGGGCTAGGCACTCTCAAGACGGATGTATGAACACTTATGCACGCAGCATACAGTGTTTCTGCCTTATACAACAAAAATCTAGGAAGGACAAAGGGTAAAGAAATCATAGAATCACAGAGTAGTTAGGGCTGGAAAGGACCTTAAAATCATCCAGTTCCAAACCCCCTGCCTTGGGCAGGGACACCTCACACTAAACCATGTCACCCAAGGTGCTGTCCAACCTGGCCTTGAACACCACCAGGGATGGAGCATTCACAGCTTCCCTGGGCAATCCATTCCTGTGCCTCACCACCCTTACAGTAAAGAACTTCTTCCTTATATCCAATCTAAACTTCCCCTGTTTAAGTTT
>JANHGB010047423.1:8605-58740 GCA_026283785.1 Coracopsis vasa
GCTTCTCTGGGCACCCTGTGCCAGCGCCTCAGCACCCTCACAGGGAAGAGCTTCTGCCTAAGAGCTCATCTCAGTTTCAACCAACCCCTGAGGACCAGCACTCATCACTGATCTCCACAAAGAGAAGAAGAGACACATTTGGCCGAGCTGAGATGTCAGGTATTAGGAGAAAGGTGAAGAGGAAGCAGCAAGTCTTTGCAAGAAGTTGAGAACTTGGGTGAAGCTTTGGGAGAAAGAGGACTCACACACAGGGATCTCTCCTTATAAGCCCCACATGAGGCCCAGAAAGCTTCACTCCTGTGCTTCCTGGGCTCCCCATCTTCCAGCCCACTTCCATGTCAGCATCCTGAGCATCCCAGGCCTTCTGACCACAGGCAGGAGAATGTAAACATTAGGATGAGCTGGGAAGGAGGACTCACCAGGAAATCAGCCTCTCTTTACGACCTGCTTATTGATGAATCAGGGAAGATGTGGATCTGTGACATCCTTCCCAGTTTTATTCATCGTGTGGCACAGGATGTCCCAGCGCTGCTTGGATGCTTTGCTCATGCCTAGGATGCCATAGGTTTTGGTATGGGAAAACTCACTCTTTTCAAGGATGTTCATACGGGCCAGCATCTGTCTTAGTGTCAAATCCAACTCTGCCATCTTCCCTGCCTGACACTGTACCTCACCTGCCTGCCTTCGCATTGGGATGGGCAAGTCACCACTTGCTTCCCACTGAGATTCCCTGGGGAACCGGACAGCTTCTTTCAGCATGTGAGCTCCATCTCCTACTCACACAGTCCATCCAGGAGTTGTAAGTGAGGAAGAAGCAGATTCCCCCCAGACTTCCACAACTGTGGACAGCAGGGGGTAAGAGCATCTCGCTGGGGATTGCCTTTGGTCTTCTGCTTCAAGCTGCACTGTCTGTCCTAGCAAGACCCCCAGCCTTGACTTAGTTGCTGGTAACAGAGGCTCCACCGTGCTGTAACAGAAGGTGCTTCAGTGCTTCATTACCCTCTCACTTCCCATCGCCCATGGATTTGGGAGCCTTTTGTAAGCCCTGGCACCTCTGGGAGGTGTTGCACAGCTCAGGGCTCCCAGGTACGCTCCTCTTCACGGAAGTAACACAATAAATGGTTGAAATTCCCAAAGAGCCAGTCCCTGCAGCAGACCTGGTATCACAGCAGTGCGATCCCTACTCTTCGGGGACATCTTGGATCTTGGTCTGCCCCTGCCTCGTGATGATGCTGAACGTGTTGTCTCCCTTGCTTCAACAGCAAGAACTGATGAAATAATAAGCTGTTATATTTCAGAAAGCACCATCTTTCTTCTTTTCCCAACTCTATTTGGAGGGAAAAATGGTTGATTTGGGGGAAATGCTTAATTGCTGCCAATTTTCTTGACATCCTGATGGGATTCAGGAGGAAAATGCTTGTAAAGCAGTCACCCAGAAGTGTCCTATTCATGCAACGCTTGAACTCAGTAGCAAAATAAACTCACTGGAAGAGGTATGACTTGAGGATAAATTCTTTTGGATAATAAACCGGGAATTGGGGTGATGCTGAAGAGCAGCTTCAATCGAGACCCCGAGAAACGGAGGCAGCAGCATCTTGCCTTTTTGGTGAAAACTGGTTTCCTGGGGTTTAGCCAGCTCTGCCAGGGCTGGACGGATCAGTCCCTCCCCTGGGAAAAACAGGGTTGGGATTGGGGTGTGTGCGCGTGCGCCAGGAACCTGCCTAGGGGCACACTGATGATTTCAGGCTGCATTGCTACCCGCTCTTCCAGCTCACGCTTCCCTGCCCTCCCTCTCTGCCCCTGCCCATTTGGGTGCATAGATATAAACCCTCCAGCCAATATGTTTCCTTTGGGGGACTGGCAGGTTTGCCTGGAGGGTGCGCATGGCTCTTGTCTCATCCCAAGGCTTTCCTTAGGGACAGAGCAAGGGTATATTCTGGCGGCTGCTCCCGGTGAGCTCACACCGTGGGCACTCCTTCAGTGCTAGAGCGGCAGGGCAGGTTGCTGCTCCAGCTTTGCTAGAGACCTTGGAGCTCCTGACGCTTCGCCTCACCGTGTGGAAGCAGTGCTGGTCCATCCCAAGGGAACACAGGTAAGCCAGGCTGGGATGAGAGGCAAGCAGCAAGCCAGCAGCCACTCTAGTTGCTGCTTTGGTTTATCTGTTCCTTTTTACTTCTTCTGCCTCAAACTCCTCTATCCTTCACCATCTCTTGGCTGACATCTGCTCAGCTAGCAAATGGGATCTACCATCTTCATTTGGATTCTTCTTTTCCCCTATGCAACCACTTGCATCGCTGTAAAATCTTAATGTAGATTAGGGATCAGGAGAGTCACTGTGGTGTGGATGAGCACGTGGAAACCCAAGATCATGAAGAGTCAAACCTCAAACCAATCTGCCTGCCATCTATTTTATTGTCTTCTTTCTGTATCTGTGATCTCCCCTGCTCTGGGGAGCCAGCCAGCCTGGATTAAAGAGAGGGCATCATTAACTTGCAGTTGTAAAAGAACAGGGGAGGTTTATCCACAAGTCAGTTTATCTGGTTGGAGCAGGAGGTTACAGAAGAGCTTGTTTGTATTAGTGTTACACTCCCATGTGTTCTCCCTTTGAACGTCTTCTCCTTGGGAAGAGAAGCAGAGGAAGCTGTGGTAGCTTCACATCACTGCACAGCTACGGCAACCGCTGAACTTGGTGGTGTGACTCAGCTGACACCGGTGCAAACAGGGACTTGACTGCTGCTCCTCAAGAACATAGCAACTGATGAGTGGTTTTAAGATGAACTTCCCTTCCCTGCATTAGACTCAAAGCCAAAAGGATTTTCAAGGAGCAGGAAGTTCTGTTTCCCACCAGAGCTTCTGGAGCTCAGAGATGCTACTGGAGTGCTTCATGTCACGCCGGTACCTGCTCATTCTGCATGGGTTAGTTCAGCACAGTCCAGGCAGGGATTTAACTGCTCAGCTCCAGGGAGTTTCTGTGGCTCTTGTGTACCAAATACGCAGCTGCTAGGGTTTGGATGGTGCTTCCAAAGGTGGAACCCATCTATCAGCTTCTAAACCAGCTCCAAAGTCTCAAGGATCTGAAACCAAATATGCCAAATAGGAAACTTGACCAGAACTTCTACTTCTTCAAGTTAATAAAAGAGAGCTGAGCAATGATGCTCACACTGAGGGTAGGAAAGTCTTTAGCATGGGGAACTAAACCAGACAAAAGTTTAGGTTATTATAGAATCCCAGTTGGAGCTGCAGCTTCTGCCACTATGAGGGGCCAGGCTGGGGGACCTAAGGATCCCGAGACCAGCAGGATGCCTTCACACCCAGGAGGGTGGGCAGAGAACAGCTTGTTGTGGATCATCACTGCGGTGCTGCCACAGCACATGGCTGCAGGGACGCAGGACACCAGCATGTGCTGGCAGCACAGAGCCGGCCTGCCAGGACCTGCCTCCTCTGGGTGAGGGTAGGGTTGTGCGTATGGGACACCCCATGCAAGAGGCAGGATGTGTGCTGGGGCAGGAAAGCAGGATCCCACCCAGCCCATGCGGACAGACCTCTGCTTGAGGGGTCTCTCTGTAGGTGCACAGCCTTCACATGAGGCTGGGATGGGGCTTCACTGGAAAAGTTCCCCTCTCCTTTCCCTGGGCTGGGTCTTTCCCTCTCGGAAGCCCCTCATGGGGTAAAGGCACGTCAGGCTGTTCTCTGGGCAGCAGATTTCTTTTTGGTGAGTGCTGGGACTTGCACCTTCACCCAGGCAGAGAGGATCCAGATCCCAACCAAGGGCTGCAGCACAAGATACCACAGCAAGCACAGTGCTCCTCCACCTGCAAGCAGGACAGACTTGCCTGGTGACTGCAGATGAAGGAGACATTGGGATGTGCGTCCTGCAGCACGCTGATGACAGTCCTGCCTGCCATTCCCACTGGCAGCACACGCTTTAGCACCACAGGCCCTACCAGCTCTCCCCACTTCAGATGGTGATGGAATTAGTGCTGGAGAACTGAGATACATAGGAAGCCAGGATGGGGTTGGTGGGAAGGACTTTGATGGGCAAATCCCAGCTGAAAGTGTCCACTTCCATCTGCTCCACCCCAGTCCAGGTGATGGCCTCTGACTGGCTCCCACGAACCAAGCAGTTCCCCGCCGACTCACCGGAGGTCACAAACTCAAAGTGCAGCCTCCACTTCAGGGACACTGTGGGCAAGACAGGGCGTCAGCAGCCAACAGCACAAGGGACAGGGACAGCAGCTGTCTCAGTGCTGCGTCCTGGCAAGGGGTCACACAAATAAACCCACTCCTTCCCACAGGACAGCCTTCCCATGGGGACAAGCAAGATGAGGTCCCTTCCCTGGTGCCACTAACCAATGTTGGTGGTGAATCCCGGGGTAGAGCTGAGTGGGATGGGTAGGCTGAAGCTGCTCTGGGCTGTGTGCAGACAGGCCTCCTGATGGCGGGCATGTGTGCTGAAGGACACGGGCTGCCCGCGCCGGCGCTGGAACTCCTCCTGGATGCTCTCCTCCGTCTGCAGGCTCACTGAGAACTGCAGGGCAATCATAGAATAGTTAGGATTAGAAAGGACCTTAGGATCATTTAGTTCCACCCCACCCCCCTGCCACGGGCAGGGACACCTCACACAAAACCATGTCACCCAAGCCTTTGTCCAACCTGGCCTTGAACACTGCCAGGGATGGAGCATTCACAACTTCCCTGGGCAGCCCATTCCAGTGCCTCACCACCCTCACAGTAAAGAATTTCTTCCTTCAAATAAATAAGACTGTTAACTGATTTTTCCCAGTCTGTTCCTTTGATTATGCCAGGATTTCCTTGACTGGCATCAGAAAGAAAATCTATTTTTCAGAATGGGGTATGCAAGAAATCGTGTTAACTAAATGACAAACAAATATCAGCTATCAGGGAAATTAAATTGACTTTGAAATAGTGGAAGAGGAACTGGTGTCTGGATGTTCTCAAATGAGATGTTCCCAAATGAGATGTTCCCACCTCTCCGCATTGCTCCTGCAGTATGCCTTAGACAGGCAGAAGATGCATTCCAAAAATCAGGGTAGTCCAGTTTGTTTGTTGGTTTTTGTTTTATTTCTTTTTTTTTTCTCTGCACCAAAAGCAGGATCTGCTTCAAGTTTTACTGATCTTTTTGTGCAGCAAAATTAATTTTCAATTCATTTCAGATTTTTATTGTGTTTTTTTACACATCAGGCAATGTTGAGCTGCTTACAGATTGTTTCTGTAGTCCTGTCTACAGTGTCAGATAATTATGCTGCTGGTTGATTTCGAGAGGAAATAAAATGTGCGGGGAGAGGGCTGATCTGTAGGATTATAGTGTTCCTAATGCCCTTCTGATCTGTGGTTATAGTGAAACATTTAATTTGTCATTTTAAAGCGCAGTGATGAGGTAAACGTTGGCTTGGTTCTGTGTGTTTGATTAAAAGGAAAAATAATAATTCATCCTGCCTCAGTGAAGCTGCCCACCATAGTTGAGATCTTCTGCATGAAACACTCCCTAAAACACAGGAAAGGTAGAAAATTACCGTGTGAGACTCCTCCCTGATTAGGTGACCCAGGACTAGGAATTTCCTAGAGAATGTGACTTCAAGATCACCAGGTCATTAAATACTTGTCTTTCATCCACTGATAAGATTGGTTTTCGTCACCTAGTTGAATTCTTCGGGGTTTTCTCCAAAATCTTTATTTAAAGTATTTAAATGACCTCCTAATCCTGTACTGAAAATTAAAAAAAAAAATAAATAAATACATTCCATGTTGAAATTTCAGTTGTATCTCTCTTGCCATTTTGTCTTTAAAGATTTAAAGCCTAATAAGTTAATGGTAAATTAATTTATGAATAGGATGAATTTCTGGGCTGGAGCTGCATGCTACTTTTCTATCAGAAATTTGTGATACTTAAAGCTACTCTAGTAGAGATTTTGTCTGTACCTTCGAAGGTAAGTGTTCCTCTAAAATAACACTCGTATTAAAAAAACTACGGTTTTGCTACCTCATTTCTCAGTATTTGTTGGAACAAGCGTCTTACAACTTTCATTACTATTTTTGTAACCTTTGTTGCTATCACTTCCAATGTATTTATCACTTGCCATACTGTGGTTTATGTGCATCATTTTTTGGTTTAGATCATGGCAATCAGTGACAAGTGAAACCACTTGTGATACTTTGAGTTTGTGTGCTGCAGGAAAAGCTTTATGTTTTATTCAGACTTTGATACCTGGGAAGATATAATTTTGTTTGCCTTTCTCTACAGCTTTCAGCTGTAGCTTTACATACATGTAGTTTTAAGGTAATGTGATGTGTTTTGGTGTAAGATTAGATACCAGTTCAATTCCCTGTGAAATTTTCAAGTAAATAGTTTTATTATATTTTATTGAAATACAAAAGGCATACGTCCAGCAAATATATTTGGTAATTAATAGTTGACAGTGATAAATACAGTCATGAATAATCATTATTAAAATACACATTTTAAAATCACTATTTTTTTAATCTGACTAGTGATAACTAGTACGAATTGAAATACACTAAACACATACAAAAATACATTTGTGGTGAAAAAAATTTGAATGCTTTCAACATTCTTAATGCATTCTTAACTTAGGTGAGTAAGAGTGAAAAGCTAGTGTTTGTTGGCAGGGATGACATCCAGTGCACTGCCAGAAGTATTCATAGAATTTTATTCTGAAGCATAACTGTGTAAAACCACATCTTAGGTTTCAAAACCTCAACCTTGTATTCTTGGTGCATTGCCTTCATTTGCACAAAATCACCAGTTGTGGTGGTTTTGGAGGCAGATCTGTGCAGTTAATTGTTTGGAATCGTACAGTTGTTTTGAGCATAGGTAATACGGTAAACTAAAGATCAGTCTTGGCTACGGTATCTGTGTGGTATGAAGCAAAAAGAATTGTCACTAAAATCAGCTGCTATTCTGAATGCATGAAAGTTTCCCATCTGAATGAGGAGCTATCATCCAGCTTAGTCATGAACTTTGTAGAAGCTCAGTTTGAGCTGTAAGTACAACTTCTGGTATGCACCAAACGGCAAGTAGTGCCTGGGTATTGTACAACACTGGTGTGACATAAATACAGATATACTCAAGAAAAAGATGTTCTAGGTAAAATGATACTCATACGTGAATCAGGATTGTGCATCCATAGAGCATAAATTAATAAGCCTATAAGATACTTAATGGCCACATATTGTCTGCTTAGATTCCTTCTAAAAAACCTAAGAGTAACCTCTCAAAATCATTTGTGTGTATACCAAGTTTAAAGCGTACATGCTCATGCATGGTTCTGTAACCTACTTGCTCCTGGGAGGGTACTTTTGAATAGAAATCTCATGTTCTGAAAAGGTGGAACTGCTAGCGTTGTGCCTCAGCAAAAGTTTGACATATTAGGATAACCTGGCAGTTTAACTGTCACCAGGAATTAAACAGTGAAGTGTGTATGTACATATGTATAAATAATGTGGTTTTACAGAAAAACAGGACTCTGATGTTCATAGAAGCCATTAAAAAATTAATCCCAACTTCTGTGTGATTTGCAGTGTGAGCACTGTAGAAAGACAGAATGAAGAAGCTCCCAAGCACTTTTCATGTGGCCTTGGGTCGGTGTTTGATTCACACAGCTCTTGGTTCTGTGTTTGCCTCTTGCGTTGGTGTATGTAAGGGAGGTTAAGAAAAGGGCATAGACATGTAAAGGTTCATCCAGTTTTACCACAATGGTTGTGACATACAGTATTGAAAGAAGTAACTTCTCTGCAAAGCCTGTTTCTAGCACTTGGCTCTTACATAGAAACACCAATAAGATGTGCAAGCAGTGGAGGCTGAATGTTGGTGTCTTAACACTGGTAGCTTCTGACTAGGCAAAGCTGAGACGTGATCAAATAGCTGGTCAATTGCGTCATCTTGTTTTCCTTTAATAAAACTTTTTTTTAAATGTGTACTGATTTTAGAGCTAAAATGTTGTGTCTTTAGGAGTCCTTGAATTATTTTCATATGCGTAGTCAACCTGAAGTTCAGGCTTGAATCATGCAGACCTTCTTTTCTTTAACACCTGTAAGAGGAACTCCGATAAGACATTTGAAAAGCTTTTAGTTTGAAGATGTATTAATTATTTACTACTAATAATATTATAATATTTACTACTAATAGGCAAGGTCTCACTAAAATCTGTTGCGATAATCTCCAGTTTATGGTAAGGAGAATTGAATTAATCCTGAAGTTACTTTTTGCATACTAAAACACACCACTACATACCACTGAGCTCAGAGTAAAATTACTGGTTTTCCTCCCTTATGTAAGCATGCTGTGTTTCTGTATGAAATAACAAACAAGTGCCACTGATACCTGAATCTGAAGAACATATTTTTGACTGTAAAGTAACTAGAATGCAACATGCTGCAAAGGAAGCTCTACCTAAAGTACCTGCAAGAGTCACAGTTACAGCAGACCTGGGAGAAAATAATCTTTAGGATGTTTGGTTTCCATGTGTCGTTTTGAAGTGTCAAGGTGGCAACTGTGCCATGCAGACTGGAAACTGGTAGAACCTGACACCTGGTGTTCTCAAATGAGGAGCTTAGCACTTCCAGCTCTGTACTGCACTTGAGGTCATCTTTCCACTATATTCTGGTAATGAAACACTAAATCTCTGATATCAGTGGGGGAGATGTAACAACCTAACTTGTGTTGTTGTGGTATTATTGTAATCCAAAATTCCAGTTTGTTCGATGATCCAAGTGACTGACATGAGCATGAAGCAAATGGCAGTCTTTGGCTTCACCTCATTTGAGTCATTTCAGTCATCTTTCCTGGTGCCTGAGATTCAGTTTTTCAGAGGATAGTGTTATGTGTCAGTTACTGGTTTTGATAAGCAAAGAATGATGTATTTTATATATTTCTTGGGGAAAATCTATAATGACTTTTAAACTTCATCTGAATTAAATCAATGAAGTGGTCTTTGCCCATGCCAATTAGATTCAGCATTATGAAACAAACTATTCTACCAGTGCTTTATTTCCAAAGCTTGTGGGCTATATCATGTCAAATACTTCTTGGTCCTCTAAGATTTTATCTAAGGTTGTTAAAACTGATTTTTCTGAGGTATCTGTTGCAGCACAGTTCTTTCACAAGCTTAGAAAAGTTTGTGAAAACTCTTTAGATGAGATGCTTTTTCCTTTCAAGTGTTAGATCCGTTACTGAATTTTGCCAGATGATGCCTTGAAAAGGAAGCCTACTTGCCCATGCTGTGTACAAACACAAGTAAATGATGTTTATACAAAAGCATCTGTTAGACCAACTGAACAGTAACAGACTTTACAGAGAGCTGGACCTAAGACCCTTACAGCTGTAAAGCAAGGTGCTCTACTTTTTGGCACCTTTGTCACTGAACAGAGAAGGTCCAGCACAGTCACTAACAGGGACAGCAGATACTGCAAGAGAAAAGGTGTGTTTTGAATGAGGTTGTGTCTTTGGCTTTCACTTCAAAGAAGTAGAGAGCACATGTGTAGGTGAGGTAGTCAGCAGAGAGTCAGGTCAGCAGGGTTTTTGAGAGCTTTAGCATGTTTGACTCCCAAATATATCAGGCCAACTGGATGTGGACTTGTTGGCCTTATGCCTCAGTCTCAGTGAACTGATTCCCTTGAATAGCTCATTGTCATGTTCTTCTTTGGCCCAAAGACAGATGACTCACAGTCGTTTTACACCTCATATTATTCTATTGGTGGAATTAGATGCACCAAATTCCCAGACACCTCACCATGTGTAGAGACAGCTGAGGTTTCCAGCTGTTTGTAAGAACTTGTGTTTTCTACTGAGCTTAGAGAAAAGGAAGAGCAAGTTCTTCACCTGGATGTGAAACACACTTGTTAGTTCCTGGATGACTAATAGGTAAAAATCCAACCAAATAAACTCCCTCCGATAACCAAGTTTTGCAGTATTTTTCTATGTAGTGACCCTGTAATTAAACTGGAAATATTTTTCATGCTTAGGAAGAAACTGAAGGTTATTTTGGATTCTGCTGGAATGTTATGCTTATTTTCCCATACACCTTTATAAATACAGAGCTGTATTTACTGTAGATATGTCCTAAAAAGCTGTCACTGCTGTTATCACACATTGCAAACCAGAATTTAAAGACTGGAATTTTCAATTTGGCCTAAGAATTCTAGATATCCACCTCCTCCTGAAAATTGAATTCAAGAGCCCTGTTCTGTTTTTAAGGAGTTTTCTCAATTGTGATATGGCAGTGGTGCTCTTTGTTTCAGCTAATGAAAGCTGTGTTGCACATACGTTTTTCTTCCTCTACTGAATTTTTTCACATCATCAGAAATATGTTCAACATAAGGACTCTGATGTAAACACCCGTTTTGAACTTAAGTAATGGTGAAAAATGGCCAAAACCACCTAACTTTTTTAAAACCCATTTCTATTTTGTGATTGCCTCACTTCTCATTTATTTCCTTACTAGATCTTGCAAAAAGCTTTGTCAATATACTTCAGACAATTCAAATAGAGTCTAGATGACACAGGCCCAATTTTCTCCCACAGATGAGCCATTTTATTCCTTACATAAAATATGTAATGCTTTTGTAAGTAGTAATTTTAAGTAGTTCAGCTGGTGTGAAAGTTGCTTTACAATTACCCACGGTCACATTTCTTTTAAGATGGATATAAAGTACAAATTGCAACCGTCTGTGCTTTTTTGTCAGCAGTGAAGTCAATTCATTCGTATCCAAACTGCTGCTTCCTGCTGACTTGTCCATCTCTATCTCTGTGTTCCAGTCCCTACCTCGTCAGCTCAGTCTGTAACCGTAACCTGAAGAGCCTGAGAGACCAGACCTGGGTATGATGAATATCAGTGAAACTGAATCTTTCCACATGATATCACTACTCGTTCCTTCATTTGCGTATCAACTGGCTCAAGCCAGTTCACGTTACCTGTGTACGGGGTCTCCCATAGTCTATAGCTAGTGCCAGGGCAATCCTGTACTGACACTCCTCTCAGTAATAATGGGTACTAACAGCTGTCGTGAAACCGTTTTGCTGTAATTGGGTTGTGATTCAGAAAAATGACAATGGTGAAGTCAAACCTTTGTGTCTTTGAGAGAGCATACTCAGATACAGCAGGTTTAAGAGACAGTCTGGCAATTTTTAGAGAATTTCTTGACCCAGCTTCTCCCATCTCTCCTCCCTGACCTCAAAGATAGATACAAGAGGTTTCATGCTGCAAAATGAATGTTTGAGATATCAGCAGTATTATGCTTGAATTAGAATTCTTACTTTTTCAAACTCTGTGTAGCTTAAACAGGCAAAAGTTACCTTCAGATGGTCAGTTATTGCTATTTGAAACCTCCCCTTTAGATTGTATTTTGTCTTGGTTTGTTGTTTTAGATACTCGTTCTTCCTTTATGTGGATCAGTGAATGCCACATTATCAAATGGGTTTGTGGAAAGGAACTTTGTTGCATAAAAGCACGTAAGAAGGGATTGTTGTGGTCATATCAAGCATCCAAAACCACTGAGCTTTACTTTGTATGGAATTAGTATAAAGAGGCTTCCTGGTAACATTGATAAACAGGAAACTCAACAGATTTTTAAAGCTCTTGAAAATGGTCACAAACCTTGGTTTTACCTGGCTGATGCTGGAAATGAAGAATTTCAGAGACTAACTTGTTAGTCTTGGCTTTGTAACCTCATCCGCTGACCTGCAGCAGTTTAAAACAAAACAAACAAACAGAAACACTAGATTAATTATTTCACTAAATCACAAAGAGCACTCCAATAAGCTGGGCCACCAAAACCATGCAAGAGAGCTGTAAGGAAAGCAGTTCTACAATCCTGTTACAAAACCTATGCAGCAGTAAAAGTGGAAAGCAAGTAAATTAATTAGTATTTTTAGTCCTGAAATTACCAAGCAAGAGATTAGAATTGGATCTGAGTCAGTTTTTGAGTTAATACATGAAAATGGACCTGTTATTTGAGGTGGGGCTGTTTGCTGCGGGGTAAGAAAAGCATTTCCATGCATTTTACCTCCAGGCTGAATTGTGTTTTCGAGTTCGTGTAATGCTTCGTGATCAATAATCTCTGAGGAACTGAGACAAGCACTTACACTGCAAGCCGTGTGACAAAAGCTAGTTATGGGTTCATCGTGATCAAAAGCAGGATTAATCCTTATTGCATTTTCTGAACTGCAGCTGTTGAGAGTGGGACTTCTACAATGCAGAACAGTTTTGTTTAGGTAAGAGTTTAAATTGCAAAAGAGAAAAAATGAATATTTTGAAATGTGAAGAAAAAGATCGTGAGCATCTTACTGCAAATTAGAGTTTCTTTTGCTTTTTCTTCTTAACTTAATAATTAAAATGATGACAAGAAAAACAAGGCTTAGCAAGCCAAGAAGGAGAGGTTTAAAAATGAAGGGTTGTGTGGGTTCTGGAGCAAATTTTGCACAGCGCTGTCCTTGGTAAAGCTCGTGTCTACGTACAGGGCATCTAAAATAGGGAGAGGAAGAGAAAAATGTGCAGAACTTGAAGGCATAACATACAGAGTACCTCAAATGAAAACAAAGGAAAATCTGCAATTAAATATAAGCACAGTATTCCCAATATGATTACGTGTCTGTATCAAATAATGTGTTAACAAAGGAAACATAATATTCTTTGATCCATGACAGTGAGTGCTAAATAAAAAGACACTGATACATTCTTTGGCAGCCTATAATTTTTAAGGAAATTCTGCATTTGGAACATCTCTGACAAATTTCTAGCCCCACAGGTGAAGTTTAAATAACATTTGTGGTTCAGAACTGTAGAAATTAAGTGTGGTTTTGAGGAATGTCTAAACACATTTTTGAGGCTTATATTCTATGTTATATGTTTATTGGTGATCTTAATCTGAAATAAGAGTTCTAATACAGGTAAGTCCCTTTAAAGTAAGGGAGAAGATACCCGTATTTTACATGAGAGCACAGGGCTTCCAGTTAGTGGAAAAACTACTGTGGTTCTCAATAAATTCAAAAGCAGAACAAATGCTTGACTAAAGCAAATAATAGGCTGTAATTTTCTCTCTGCGGACTGTACAAGTTTGCACAAGCTATCAGTCTGTGACTGGTGGCAAGTTTGTAACTTGCTCTAATTCACAAAATGTTTCATTTATTACATTTAATACTTTTACCCTTCTAAATGATGGTTTGGTTATTACTGTACATCAAGTCAGGATTTTTCTGAAAGGGAAAGGTATTACTTTCCTTAGTGTATTGGTCTTGGAGGAGTAGGCTTTATAGCCCTTGCTACTTCAGTAAAGTTTTGAATAGGACCTTGTTAGCTCAAAGGCTGATTCTAATACCAAATACTGCAGCTGCTCTAATGTGACTGTGCAAGTCAGGAATTTAGCAATAACTGTGGTGAGTTCAGTATAATCTATTATAGTTTCTGTGATGCCCACTGCATAAAATGAATTGTGGCAGTTATGTTGCTGCAGTGAAAAGATATGAATAATTTGCTCAGTAGTTTTATTTTTTGATGTTAACCCCAAGTACACTTAAAGATGTATCATTAACCTGTTAGTGTCAATATTAAGAGAGAATAAAGAAGTGCATGAATTTTAACTTCTCTCTTGCTTATACATGTGCCACACAGTAGTTGTCTACTACTGTGTAGTCTAGTAAACAGTTTCACAGCATGCTCTGGGGAGTCCTATCTTTACAATGAGATGAAACCTGATGCTTTGAAAAGAGAATTAATATTTTCAAGTACTGTGGTAGCTGTCAATATTGGCTTAACATCATTTCATGTAAAAGTCATTATGGAGTGTGTAATCCTAGGGTATATTTGCAGTTAGGAGGAGCTGCTAATCTTCAAGTCTTTCCCAGAAAGCCCTGAAAGCCCCCTCAGCCTTCACATGCTTTATTGAGTGGTCTGAAATCAGAACAGGGTTTATAGGTGTGCTTGTAAGAATATTGATTTCCTTTTTAATACATCTTAGAAAAATGTAGTTTCTTGAAATACTGCTGTGTAATCAATAGCAATGTGAACGTGTTATTTCATTTTGCCAAGATGTATCAGAAAAGAGTGCACGGCTTCGTATGTGTCATCTCTGCCAGTGTTGCTGAATTCCTAATAAATTTCTAAAACATCTCTAAAAAAAAACTAGATTGTGATGTCTTGTGCGTACTAATAGGAAGAAAAGGATTTGTCCAGAGCTAGGCTATTTATACTGAAGAAGGGAAGTGCAATGTAGCTCAAAGTGTCTGAATGCTGAGGTCTTGGCTTATTACCCTTGGCTTATTTTCATTTGCTGTTGAGAAGTGTATATTCAGCCCTACTTGTTCATGCAATGGATATACCAGGGTCTGTTAACAGAATTCAAGTTAAGTACTATTTATTTACCTGCAGACAGCTCCTCTTCCTGGAACTAACTCACATTTCCCTCCATTGACGCAAAGTTGCGGTTCCAGCTCACACAGGCTCCGGCAGGGTAATCCATCTTGACTTGCGTAACCAGGTTTACAGAGGCAGTCGGCCTCTTTCGTCCACTCATTCATTATGCATTCGGAAAACTTGTCACATGCCATGAATTTGCACGGGTCTGCCTGATCAGCTGTAAAGGGTGGGTTAATCATTAATGCATTACCCCGAAGAAACTTGGCAGGCTTTGAGGCAGCTAGAGAAGACAATTCACATTTACTGGCCTCTTACTTCTGCATGGTAATAGGATGTAGCCTAGCATAAAAGGACACACACTGTTCTTTCTGTAGGTAACACAGCTGGCATGAAAGCTTATATTTACTTACAATTTGTTTACTCCATCACTATTAAGCTGTGATTTTATTTTCATCTCACTGACAAGAATTTTCACATTCAGATATTTTTATTATTATTTTACTGTAAGTGCTAGTTTTATACTCATGGATACTATGCTACAGCTTTGCCTACGTGTTAGAAATACTTTCAGCTCTAACGATCTTAAACACATAATTTAGGACATGACAAGGGAAAGGAATTTGATTATTTAATATTGCACAATACTGTGAGGACTGCAACCTAGAAACGCTGTCTAGAGAAAGTGCATGCTGTAAAGGTATGTACGTGTAAACAAGCGGGCATCAAAGTAACACAATAACTTATAAAATAACTTTATATTGGGGGGGAGGGGGGAAGAAAAATTTCAAGTACTTTGTTTTGGTCATGGCTACTGGATTTTGGATATTACATAATTTAGTTTCTAACAAAACAGAAAAGGGGATATTAATTCTTACAGATACTTTTCTTACCCCACGCAGAATTGCACTTCAATCAAAACCAGAACGCTTACAAGGGAAAAATGGTTAATAAAAGAGTTTGTATGATTAAGGACTTGATTAAAACAGTGACAGCTGCATTAATTGGATGTCTCTTGTTAGTCTCTCCCCAGTGTCAAGGGTCAGTTTACCTTTATAGTATTGGAAATAAAGGTTGATACTGCTAATAAGGAGACATGGGCTCTGTCGAAGCATTACCCAGGGTTGTATGCTACAGTCCTGCAGTTTTCAGAAGCTGAAAGGTCTCAGTTCATTTCCATTTGACAAGGAGACCTTGGTGTGATTATTTCACTGGGTTACAGGGTCATTTTTTCATGGTAATGTTTCGTTTTCCTTAACAAAGCGTTGGGCTACTTACCTGCCATACCTTGTCATCTCTTCTGTGTTTTCACTTTGGTTAGATTACAAAAACAGTGCATGCAGGTATTTTTAAAACCCCCCTATGTTATTCTTTATGGTATTACTTATGACCAATGCTGTCAGCCCTTTGCAGATGCAGAGTCTTGATACATGTTTTGAACTGTCAGTTCCCATCAGTGTTTCAATTTAGTATAACGTTATTACCACTAGATGGCTCTTACTTTCACAAGAAGTAGTAATTTGCTTAAATTACCTTTACTCAGCAGGTTGGGGTTGGTTGGTTGGTTTGTTTGTTTGCGGGTTTGTTTCTTTGTTTTCTAAAGTAAAAGACAGTAGGTCTTTGAAACACCTGTATGGGAATATACTGGCTTTCTAATCCTAGTTTATTCTGCATTGATATTTTACTACTGCTCGTAAGCCTTGAAAGAACAGCTCTCCCAGCAAAGTCAGTGTGAGATCGTTTTCTGGAATGAATGTTGAAATACCACATCAGTAAAGCAGATTATATGGATGAAAGTGAAAGATTTTAATCTTTTCTCTGTGTTTGCATTTTAGAAGCTTTCTAATTCTAACATTTATTTAATGAATATTCACTACCAAAGCAGAGAACATGTGGTACCCCAAAGTTCACTCTTTCTAGTGAACTCATTTAATACTTTATTCAGCAAAACACCCATGTATCATGGGCATAATTAGAAAGTTTGAATACTGTGGCTTGTTAACTTTCTTTACCACACACTACCTGTGCTCTAATAGATTAGAAACTGCCTACATGAACTGTAAATGGATTTTTGCTCTGGAGTGGTCGGAGATCTGTACGTAAAAAGACAGATAACCAAAACTGCTAAAGGCATCTGCATGCTAAGGTATCAGTATAGTTCTTCTTCATGCCCATAAAATTAAATTCAGCCCTTAAAATTATTACCAGACTCTGAAAATAGATCCAGACTTCAAATTTATAAACAATATAGTTCGTGAAACTATAAGTTTCTGACATTACAAGTGTCCAGATGTGTTACAGACTTCCTACTATTTAAGAAAGGCTACAGACTTATTTGAAAGGTACTAAACCAGGAGGAATTCTGGAATTCCAACTCTGTGGAGTGCTACAAATAATAGTCATGCTTTGGTCAGTGAGTATTTGTACAATCCAATTACTCCTAGAAATTATCTCCTTCTGTCTTGATCTTTGTTGCTCTTCAAAAATAGATTTAATGACTCTCTAAACTATGGTTTGCTTACAACATTGCAAAAATCATCAGAAATTATGTTTAAATACTCAAGTGCGACATTTCCATAAGTCGCTTCTGTAAGCTGCACAGATGTACGCTCTTCATACCTGCCTTTGCCCAGCCCTTATTCTAGAGAATTTTCAGTTCACAATGTTTGGCTCTGAAAAGCAGTTGGTGTACGTGGACAGACCAACACCTCCACCTAGCATTTCATTATAGTATGAAAATATGTCTGTAAATAATTTGGGTTTTTTTCTTATTGCTGCTGATCACTGGGAGGCTGTTGTTAATGCTGTTATTTCCAAAACAGTAATGCTTATGAAGCTGTAACAATCTGAAAAGGATTATCTGCTTGGTTTTGATTTTGCACTTACATTATTACCACAGTCTTACCTGGCTCAATATCCAGGGAATAACTGTCAATCTCCAAATTGAGGCGCTGGGCTGCAGCATCACAGAAATCTTCCAAAACACAATGTACTGCTTCTGTGATATTGTATGGCACTGTCCTGGCAAATTTCATTTTGCTATTCACAATCACACTTCCATTCCTGAAGTTAAGTATTTCCAGTTGCTTAAAACCTGTGAGGTTGGACTGAAGGTATGGAAGTAGCTGCAAAACAGAAAATTGCCTTTTATTTTAACTTACTGTTAATGTCTACCCACTATTAATTTATCTTATAGTAACTTTTCATTATTGAGTAAATACACCATGCATTTATTTGTCTGAATTTAATGCAATTGTTAAACTCTACCACCAAATCCACTTTTCTTTTAGCACTGTCTTCTGACTTTTGTGTCTTTCTCAATAATATATTGAGATGGATGGACAGCAGTTTTCCCTGTAATGAAATGCATAGCAGCCAGGGAGTTTATTCATCTGGAAGAGAAAAAAATCACCTCACTCAAAAGCCAACTTTAATTATCTTCAAGCTTTCAATCCAGGCAGGTTAGAGCATAACATAGTAGGTGAATTACTGAGCTGACCTGCTGCCGTATTGTACCCATAGAGAAAATCCAGATCTAATCCCATTCCCCCTGCTAAGCTATGATATGTTTTAAAAGGCCTGTTTTTAAATGCAGCATGTAGACACAACCCTTAGATGTGATCAGCACTGCTATACTGTTGATGTGAAGCTAAGAAAAAGACAAATATATTACATGCCAGGCATATATCTGGAGTCTCTCGAACAAGTAGAAAATTTCATGACTGACTTCATGAACTTTCTTCATACCCTGAGGGCATCCTAGGCTTATGGAGCCTTTCAAAATACAGCTTTATCAGACTGAATTGTAGCAGGGTCTGACATTATCAAAGCACTCTGCTCTTCAGTATGTTTCTTTAAACTGTGCCTGACTATTGCAATATGTTGTTCAAGTTGATTTTTACCCACCAATTGCATGAACTGTTGTTCTAGCGCTTTGTATTCTGTCGAGCTCCTATTGAAGAGGTCATCAGAAAAGTGCATGTTGGTTACCCTCAGGCTGAAGAAAACCACTAGCTCTTTGCCTTTGGCTGCGGTTGTCATGGAGCTGGTAGTTACATATTTCAGTGTAGGAGCTGGGGTGGCTTCTGCAGGCTCAGTTGTCAGCACTGGGATATAACCGCTGCCATGCTCCACTTCATCCAGTGTGGCTGTGCTCATCACACCAATGTGATCTAACTCTGCAGCAATATCCCGCACTCCTGTCCTGGGCACTGTGGAGTCTGGTATCTCAAGGGACTGTTTGATGATCTCTGAGAGGCTGTAGGATGGGCTGGTTGCTGAAGGCAGCAGAGCTATTTGATCTGATGATAACACAGCTGTAATAACATCTTCAGGCTGTGTGGTAGAGAGATCACTTGAACCAATAAAGAAAGGCAAAGTTTCGTAAGTGCTGGCTGGCACTAAAATGTCATCACCTGATGATTCTGGTTCATCCATGATCTTAACTGCTGCAGAAAAACAGGGGGAAAAGAAATAGCTACTTGAAAAGCAAGCATAACAAACATCAAGCACGGAAACAACATGTTTATTGTATTCCACTGAAGCATTTTAAAAAACAAGTATTAATACTACCTAAACATGAAAATGGTATTTCCATCACCAAGGAAAGATTACTGGAATAAACCAACTCATCCACATGAGGTGGACTGAGCAATGAGATTTCTGTGGGTGCTCTGTTTAAATAATAATTACACTTGGTAAGTATTTCCCAAACCACTCCAAAGCACATTCTTGTTTTGAAGGTACCCACTCACACTGTCAGTTTATATTGACTGAAAGAGTAGATCACATCTTTGAGCTGTCTGCTCAGATCACTCGTACACTGGAGTCATTTTGTTCCCCTCTGCGAGAGGTTGAAGCTATTATTTGCCAGTAGTCATAAACAGTAATCACTGTTACGAAAAATACTGCAGTCTCTTCAGATGCAAACTGAAGAGAGCAAAACTGTGTCAATTTACCTAAAAGACAGCAGTACCAGTGAAAACAAATTTAAAGCTTAAGAAATCACCTGCTGCACGTGAAGCAGCCATTTAATCCAACGTGGAACTTTTGAGGTCCTCATTGAGGCTTGGTGTGGAACTAGGATGTGTGATAGCTATAGCTGAAATCCAAATCTAAAGCATGATGTATGAGACTCTGAATTTGGCTTGCAACTATCTGGCCACGATGACTTCACAGAACACTGTGGCCTCCAAGCAACAGTCATTAACCCAAGCTGACAACTTGTCCTTTTCCAGTGATATAGTTATGTGGGTGCTTCACGTGGGACTTTCAGCAGCCCCCTTCTGGTAAAATTCACTTATCAGTTGATAGGAAAGAAGTTTGTCTCCAATTTGAACTCTTCCATTCGCTATGCACTAATTTCTTTCTCCCAGTGGCCAGTGAAGGTAGTAAATGAAAGCAAACTTCTGCATTGGGAATCACCTCTATTGGAGGTGGCAACTATCCTGTCCACGGCACATAAGTTTCCCATGGATGTTCTTTGTGTCTCTTTCAGTTTCCTTGCTTCTGAACAAATGAGGCCCAATTTTTTGCTCCCTGTATTGCTGAGTTTGGGAACACATTTACATTTTCAATAAGGAAAAGCTTAGTACAAGGTAGCTGTCTATTTTCTTGATGCTTAATTTAACAGCACATACAAACCCTTTCCTTTCTCCCTGAAGGTACAATACCTTGGTCTAATGTGGATTATTTTCTATATAACCTCATTCTGATAAACTCACCACACTTCTCTAAACATCAAGGAATCCTTCTAAGGCATGGTATGTGGTTTTAATAGAATTAGATGATTGAAAAGCATTTTTTCCCATCTAGTTACCACTTTGCATAAGCCTATGTTAAGAGATGCTACATATATTTTTATCCCCTTTATCGTTTGTTTTATTACATGTGTTATAGTGTATACATATGGTGATTCAGTGATAGAAGTATAAAGAGATAAAACACACGCTAATAAAATAATATGAAAATAATAAATAGTATAATAGCAATATAAATATAAAATAAATATTTATAAATAATAGTATCAATAGTAATAAATTAAGTAAAACACATAATAGACTGACAAGTGGTTATACTATTAGAGTAGGTTGTGAGAGAGCTAGATTTACTTTTTGGTTCTACTTCAAATTCCTGCTCAGGAGTCTTAAGGATACACCTTCAGGCGGTATTGAACTCTCTTGTAGAAAGTACTTAAAAGTGAGATGTGTCCTCCAAGCCAATATTTTTTTGCTTCCTTTTTAGTCAATAATGAGATATTTATCTCACTTGAAGAAAACCATCCAAATATTCTGCATCTTTTGAAGTGCCTCTATATTTCTGTTGACTTCAGAACATACATGGCAAATTTATGTATGATGCCTGCTTTTCCGCTTACATAGTCTCTGTTATGTAAATCAATCTCTTCAGCTCCTTGTGGCACTATTGTAAGGTCAGTGATTTCTTTGATGTGCTCTGATGTATGACAAGGACTATTGAAGAAGAAAGTGGGAAAGAAGAAAATGGGAAACACTTTCCATTGTGTGGTATTTTGAAACTCTGAGCAGGGCAGTGTGGTTCTGACCTGAAGAAGACTCAGTGCATTTTACCCCGGAATACCACTGACAAGGTGTTACTGGAGAGTTGCTCCTCCTGCTCTTAGTTCTATGGTTTTCTCTTCCTCACAAGTGTTTTGCATGCCCCAGCTAACGGAAGAACTAGACATTTTTTGTCTGTTCTGTGGAGAAGTGAACTTCTAGAAACAATATCCTGAAGCAGAACTCCTCAGGTAAAGCAGGCTGGAAGTAAAGGTACTACAACTGCTTCTATTTATGCAGTCACTGCATCAGTAACTAGTGCAAATGTTATTCTGTTACATTGTTCTTTCAGATGAGTTTATTTGTATTTTAATTCCTTTTTTTGATAGGTATTGAGTAATAGATGCTAAGGTGCTGAGGAGTATAAGGTAAATTCTTGGTAGAGCAAATTTTGTCACAGCAGCAGTGCATGTTCTCATAGCTACACATAAAAAAGCATTCTAGAAACAAGATATGCCCTACTCTGACAGGAGTAATCAAGGAAAGGACAACTTCCACTTCACTGATTTCTGGATGCATAAAATATTACAACTGCCTTGCAAGATGCTGCCCCTCTTTTGAAGATGAGGTTATTAGCTCCTGTTACATGTCCTTGCAGGATTCCCCTGTTATCTTGCAGCTCAAAGTAGGGTAGTCATCAAAGAGAGTTCCCAAACTGTCCTGGGCAGCTGCTGCTGATGGAGAAACAGTTTGTTATGCTTTGGCTCATCAGAACAAGTCAGTAGGCGTTGGGTGCAGCCAAGACTCTCCAGAAACCAGGTTTTAGGGGAGACAACTGCAAAGCAATGGAATCTCACAGGGGGTACCTATTTTGCCTCTAACACTAGCTGGCTGATTGCAAGTTATTGAAGATCACTCATCTCTGTCTATATTTTGTATCTCTTTCCCATATGGGACAGGGCAAATTTTTATAGTCAGTTGCTTGCATGAAAACATCTTCCCCCAAGAGCTTCATTTTAACTGGCAGAATATTTGGAAACCAGCATGATTTAGCTGACAAAAATTCCCACTTGATAAGAGACTATATTTCACCAGTTTTGAGTTTGATATGTAGGGTTGAGTTCTAATTCATATTTATCAGCAGTGAACTTCTTACCTTCCACATGAAGAGCTCCTCACACTCCCCTACCACATCCCCAGTGGCTGTTCATGACATGAAATAAGTTAAATTTTGTATGCTTATTTACAAAATAACAAACGAGCCTAGAGTACTGGTGATTCTGGAGAAGATGCTGAAGTACACTGCATCTGTGGGATGGGATGCAGAAAAAGACCAAGTGGTGCATTCTCCCTTACTGCAAGGCCAGACTGTGCTGATCTGGAACAGGACCACAACGTGTGTACAGCAAATTCCTATTTAAAGTAGCACAGTTGTGCAGTCTCCTTTTATTTGTTGTAATACGTAATTTGCACTGCTGACAGTGTAATACAAGGGCTACAGTCCTAGTCCCTCCAGCCTTAGAAAGCACCCAGAAAAGAACAGCAAATTGCTGTATGGTTGTGCATGCTGCATATAACACCAAATGCTGCACCGCAGCTTGATGCCCTAATACTTCTTTGAGAACTTGAGATGCTTTTCTCTTGTCATGTCCTTGTGTTTCTTGTGTAATCAAGGATATGGACAGATTAGAGAAGAAAAGCCTAGCAATGTTCTCTGTTTACAAAGCTCTTGCTGTTACTTGTTATGCTGATAGGGAGTGAGAGTCACTTACTAGTTAAGGGAACTCAGAACAGATTTCTTAGCACTAGTGCTTGAGGCATTAATGCAGGATGATCTACTGATGGGATGAACCTGCAGCTCCAGAGCAACCTTCTCTCAGCATGACAGCAGACACATGGTCATGATTGATAGTATTTGTCAGGCACATTGTATTTTAGAAAAAGGTAACTACAGGAGAAAAAAGTACTGGAATGGCTTTGAAATTGCAGCAAGTTTGCAGCAGAATAAGCATATATATTATGCATTTGGCAAATAGCCGTGTATGCGTGTGTGTGTGTGTGTGTGTGTATATCTATATATATAGAGAGAGAGTCTATGCATAGATTATAAAGGTCTTCTGTCATCCTCTTATTACAAGCAAAGTAACTTAAAAGACCTTGGGGGCATACCAAGATGATCTCAGTGCATGTATCACCTGTGTTCATATGCTGCCATTTCTTATCAGTCACCGTCTCTCCAGCTGAGATGTATAAGACAGTGACCGACCACAGAGGTGGTGTTAGACTCTTGCAATGTAAAAGTAAACGGGCTCCCCTAAAAGGATTCTCTGAGTGCTTAGTGAAGCACAGCACCAGCCCTGAACGCAAGGGTTACTGTCCCCTTCTGTTTGTTACATGTTTTCTAATGTGTATCACGTTACTGTTCCAGGACTTGCAACTTACTGAATTCAAATATACCCCAAAACTAACCATATTACATTAAGGTTAAAAAATAGAATGGAATTAAAAAAGGCTGTCAGCAATGAAAAACCCAATTTGAACTCTCAGCCACCACTGACCCTCCCAAAGAGATGTTCACTGAACTCTTCAGATGGTTTTTTCATATTACATGGACAATATTGTACTGAAGAGAGTTCAATATCTGAAGTTAAACTGCTGTTGGCGAAGACGTATAACTGCTGAATTAACAGGCAATTTCCTGGGTGCATTGCTATATTAAATCTTTCTAAAAAGGGTGCTGCATGCAGGCATTTATTCCCAGCCGAGGGAGTAAAATGCACAGGTTTGACTTATCAGAAAGAATCAACTGCCATTTCAACAGCTTTATTTCATTTCAGGTATCTAATTAGTTGGTCCTCTTACATTTTTTTAAAGTGAGGAAACCTTTTATAATTGACGATGAATAAGGAGTTCTTGTTGGGGAAAGGTCAAATTGTCATGAGACGTTTTTCTAGTGGGTTTGTGTTAATAAGCAGACCCAGAAGATTATGTATTAAGACGTCCTGGTATTTCATTTCACTCATGAGCTTAATAAGCATTGACATTTCCTATTGGCAATAGAAAATTTTCCAGTCCACTGACAAATATTGTCCTGTATATGAAGGTTACAGTATTGCAATGTGCATATATATATTTGTATATATGCTGGCTGACGAAAATAACTAACAAGGGAAAAAATGTGCAATGAAGAGATTGATCCATAATGCAGGGTGAGAATCTCCTTATGGGCAGCTATGCTGATATAAATACCAGACGGACTACAATATCAAGCAGCTGGATTCAAATCTACATTTTTTGTTGGTGCCTGAAATGCCACAAATCCCTGAATGCAGGACTGTTGTGTACAAACAAACAGATGAAGTGCTGAATTTGTGTTTGAGGTCTTTCATTTTTAACTAGGACAGAAGTAAAATGAGGATTAAGAGAATTAAGGGTCTCATTAAGCCAGCATGTCACAACAAATGTCTTGCAGCATATAATTATTAACTTTGTCTTTTTAACCGTAAAACCAAGGCAGAAGAGCCAGAATGATCTGCGACTGACATTCTGTCTGTCAATATGAACTCCCCATAAGCCGAGTTCAGTGTCCAGTGAAACCAACAGACCTCTTTCTCCACTGACTCCAGTGAATCTCAGTGCACTGGGAGTCAACACTATCTCTTCTCCATCCCCAGTCCTAAAACTTCTTGCATCTCTTGACCTGTTTTGCTTAGCATCCTCGCTGACACTTCTTGAGGAGCCTGTTTTTTTTGCAGGACAGCCTGATAGCTGCAGCTCCAACTCTACTTCTGTTTAGTGTTCTGTGTAACTTAAACAAGAACTCCTCAGTTTATTCTGAAAGTTTTCTTATCTTGCAGCTGTGCTTTATCATCATGTTCTCACCACCAAAGGTGCAATAAATGTCATTCTGACATGCTGTCACAAGAGGATAAAATATTACTTAGTAATGATAATTTTCTCTCATTATTCTCAGAACAATTCAGTTCTACCTGACACTCAGAAAACTAAGAGGATAGCATAAAATTTGCAAAATGAATACCTGAAAAGCTAAAATACCGTGAATTCAGGGTGTTGAGCAACTACAGCTTGCTATTCTCTTGTCTATGTTAATTATGAAAGAATCTTCCAAGGGTGCTTTAGCTGGGCTTCACTCACTGGCATCAAGGCTCAACTTCTGTTTGGTAAAACTGGGTAGCCTCTTTTACTGACTCATGCTTAGCTGAGTAATTTGGCCAGAGCACCAGACTGTGTGTTTGGTTTGGAGTGTTTGCTCCCACACAGTTATATGGCCCTCATCTCAAATCAGTATCCTTATCAATTCCCTTTTTTTGCAGGTCAGTAATGTTATACGCTTCAGCAATGACTGAAGAAATGAAAAGCAAAGAATTCTTCACTTGTCCTTCAAAGATGCATAAAGATTTAGAGTAAATCATTAAGGACAAAGCCAAGCCCTGGCTACTTCTGCTCTCCCGCAACTTTTATCTCAGTGCAGCTAATTTTGCCTGAGAGAAGCAGAATGATGCATCTCATAACAGTCTGACTGCCTGTAAACTTTTCACTGGTGTAAATTATCTGGTCTTACTCAACTCACACAAAGTTTTCAGTACAAAGAAAGAATTCCCTTTATGAAATTAAGGTTAATATTTTCGTTGATCCATCTCTCCTTGGGAAATGCAAGCTCCCTTCGCTTTCATGGAAGTCAGTCAGTAACATACCTGCCTTTAGCAATTTCATGTTTGGACACTGTACCTGTAAAAGCCCTCTGAAATATCAGTTTTCTGTGCAATTACAAATTATTTTTCTCTCTGATTATAATTTTCACATGCACTAGCCAATGCATGGCTGAAAAATAATAATTCACCTTGCCATTATCTGTTCTGTTAAGGACTTTCTTTACTTCAATTAGCTATCTGCTAATAGTTTTGTCATTAAAGGTTTTGTATGGTTTTTTTGAGTGAGCCTATTTCTTTAAAGCTTTGAAATAATGAAATAAATAGTTAATATATGATTTTTTTTAGATTTTTCAGCTTCAAAGCAGTCATTTAAGCACAACAGGTGGAAATACAATAGATATACAATTAATTCGGCAAGCTTATTTCAGACCTGTGTCAAATTCATGTACTGAGAGACTTGACTATTAAGCTTTAACAACTGTCATTGACATTCTTTTGTTTCACCAGTTCTAGAGGATTCAGCATTTCAAAAACACTTAAGTACTTTGAACAAGACAGGAATAGCTGGTGCTTAAAGCATCCCCAGAACTCTGAGTAGCAGTATTTGATTTCATTTTGCACTGAAACTATGCAATGGAAGTATCTTCAGAAAATTGGAAAACAATCAACAATAATCTGTTAAACCTGGGTCTCAACCACCATCCCACTACAATTTCTCCCCTGAATTCAACAGCTGTTGCACCTGATTATGGTGACTGTTCTGCCTCTCAGTTAAGATTCAGAAACATTCATTTGCCTCAGCACTTCTCTGACTATAGCAGAAGAAAAGTCAGTAATTCCATATTGATTGCTTTAGGTAGTTAACAGTATTCACCCTTGTAATTAAAGTTGGATTACGAGGTTGTATTCCTGCTTTTTACAAGAAAACTGTACAGACAGGTGTATAATAAGATACCTTGTATGGACAGTAGGTCAGTGGTAGTTTATTTCCATAACATGACAAGTCACTTTTACCATGTAAGAATTTTTACCTCATCTGCTGCTGAGGTTGTCAGATAAAATGACATCCTAGTGCTCAAGAGCTCTAAAAGTCAGTTTTCTAATTAAAGTCACTGCTAAAGAAATGATTCAACCCGGGTATTATACTCTTGTGAAGGAAGGAAATTAATAAGTACATTTACAGTTTAAACATGTAAAAATGACAGATACCACTGGGACTGTTATTTATTGTAAGCTATTTTGCATTGAAATTTTGCACAGTTTGCTACCATACTAAAATTATATTAAAATATATTTTAAACAACTAAGACATGAAGCTAAACTGAAAAGTCTGGACTTCATTGGTGTTCACATTAGTGAAATAGTAGAGAAGAAAATTGAGAAGCATTGAAGTTGTAAATATTAATACACGTCTACATAGCAGTGGAATCAAAGCTGAATAAGAAATATCTCACTTAAGATCATAGCTTCTGAAGGATTAGCAGCTCTTATTCCTATTGTTGATTGTTCTACAGTTAAATTTGAAAAATTTATTTCATGAGTTTAAACTAATGAAATCTGTGCAAAAATAACACAAACCTGGAAACATGAAGAAGCATCCATCTAAACATTGGAAATACTCTTGCCATGCCACTCTAGTGATTTTGGAGCAGCTGGAATACTATTTTTGATTCATTTTACTTTAGAATAATTAGAAATAAAATGTGACAGGTTACAATACCTATCCTTCGGATGTGAAAGTACCCTCCAAATCCCTGCCTCTTTCTCTATTTTTCTCCACTGTGTGACAGGAAAAATTAAAGAGCACAATTTTGTAGGTGATGGGACCATAAGACGGTTTTGTGGTACTGAAATTTATTAGTTTGCAAAACAATAAAAACAAAATAGAAGTCACATGATATAAATTCAAGTGATTTGTTGACCCAAGGACCTAAAAACAGAAAAGACAAACATGATATTAGAAAGTTAAAAAATGTGACTCTCTTGAAATCTTGTAATCAGATGAGCACTTTAAGATTTGTCCTGGTGCTTCCAGGCATTCATTCTCCTCAAGCCACACTACTATTTTTTTTATTGGAGCTTTGCAGTATCATGTAGGATACTCTGCTTGAATGCTCATCATTCCAAATTACATGGCATTAAAAATGGTTATTAGAGGAATGTTTGGCCATAAATAAAATTTTTACTGTAAACTCAGTTATCTGTTATCGGCACCACAATTCCACAAGTATTATATTCTACAATACTTCAACTTAGAAAGAAAAAAATCCACCAAATGGGGAAGAATGAAAAGGAAACCTAAACATAAAATGAAAAAGAAAGGAATCTTTTGCATCCAGGGTTGGTTTAATCGTGTTCTTACTGATGCAGATAATGATCTCACCATTCTACAAAATGAAAGTGAAACTTCTACATCATTCTAATTTACACCTGGATATCACTGCTTTAAATTGTGTTTAGTCCTGTCCTCTACATACCTTTCTGTAAAGTTGCATTGACAAAACAGTGTTAAGAACTTGTTGGAAAGAATGCATTTTATCTTCAAGCAGAAGTCAGAACTTATTTCCCCACTTCGCCCTTCCCCCCTTTTTTTTAAATTGCAATATGCAAATATATGAGATCTATCCTGGCAGGAGTTTTGCACATCTAGATTTTCACAAACACAAACTCTATTATATTTAGTATAAATATTATTACAAATTTGTCTCCTTTTAAGGTTTTTATGTATTTTTGTTTTCTAGTTTTAAATACTTTATCATCTTTCAAACTGCGGAACAAACACCTTAAATAGATATTGGCGTCAGTGCTAATTATATGAGTCATCTTGGGCGTGGTTAAGAAAAGCAAAGTTGGAAGGCCAAGCCCTCTCTCTAGGTAGAGATATATAACTCCATCTAGACATGTGATTCAGAGCACCTAAGTTACAACTTGTCTATACTAGCCTAATACAGGTCGCATGAGTCATCTGCTAACAAGGTATCGACTGCTAAAGATTCCAAGCTGAGCTTAGGTGGAGTTTCTTAAGCTGGAAGGAAACGGAACTCCCCAAAGTGAGAACTGTAATAATTATAGAAAATAAAATATTTAGTACTGTTTGATCATAATACATTATTTCTCAAATCCAGCACTTCTAGGAAGACTAAGGATTATTAATGAGTGAGGGAGATGTATTATTTAGGGCATGGTACCCTCATCAGTGCCACTGTAACTGATATTTGTTCCAACAGGACTACATGACATCTAAACTTAATTAGTTTCATTCATTTATGACCTAGCAAAGGGTAATCTTACTCCCCCAGCTCAAAAATCTGTATTATTTGTTTTAAAGTATTTTTTATTATTTTATTACTCCATTGGTCACAGGTTTTTATATAATTTTATATCACAAATAATTTATTTGTGATACTGGATTTTCAAATTCTGAACTTATTTCTGGCCTTTTTATATTCAATATTTATTAGAGGATTAGAATTACTGTAATTGTGTCTGAAGACAGTAAACTTCCTCAAAGAAGTTTCTAGCTCTTAAGTTCTAAAGAAAATTAGTTTTCTGGAACAAAGTGTAATTAGACCACATGTAGCAATGGCTACATGCCGCTCCTGAAGGGAGAGCTCCTTCATGCACAGTGACAAAGATGAAGAAGAATTATGGGTGGTTTGTAGGCTTGTCAGGTTTTCAATGTTATCACATGGCAAGTGCACCTTCCCTCCTCTCCTCGGACTATCGAGCCTTAGTGGCTGCTCCTGTTTTCACAGGAAACAGGCAAGAGAACTTTCCCATTTTTCCACTTTAGATCTAATCTCTGAACACTGCCAGAAAGGTTGGTTTTAGCACAAGATGGAATCTGAAACTGAAATGTATGAAAGCTTGTATTACATATGTTACATCTCATTGACGGTGGAGGGCTACCTACAACCAATGTAAAGCTTACATTGCATTGATTTTAAGTCACCAGTATTACGGTGAAATTGGAGGGAGGGAAATGATTAGTTTGGAGAGAAATAACATGAACACAGAAGGGGACAATACTCAGGGGAGTGCTAATTATAGAAGAAGTGAAAGCACTCAGGAAACAAGTACTGAAGGATCGTTAGCATTGAGAGTCTAAAAAGGACACCTGTGAGGTTCATGAGAACCTCATTGCAGAAACAATGGCATTGACTAGCAATATGCAGTGATGACTGTGTAAGAAAAGCCCCAGGTGTGTGTGTAGAATATGAGTCTCTGGTCCTTGTGGAAACAGTGGGATAGCAATGTGGGTCTGTGCCTGGGGAAGAGACTTAAAAATAAAAAATATGAGTGAACAAGTGCCAGAACACTGAGGTGTATCTTGCTGCTACCTATATAGGTGGAGAATGAGGTGTTACATTTTTTCATTATACAGGTAGCTCAGATTTGCCTCTGGATTAACAAGTTTTCTTGCCAGAAATATAAATTGTTTTCTGTATTTCACACAGTAATTTCAATGAGTCATTAGAGTTACCAATTGCATATAAAGTAAGGTTTCATTTCATTTGTTTTGGTTAATGTTTACACATCTATATTGTGTATTTGGGGTTGTATAAGAAATCATATTTGAAGGAAGCAAAGCTTAACTTTAAATTAAAACTGAAGTGATAGGATAGCTTAATAATTTAAACAAGTGATGTGTTAAATTGAGAAAATATTTAGCAATATTTCTCTTGTATATTTTTGCTTGCACTAGCTATTTCATTTTAGCATGTTTAATTATGTTTAGAAGATGTGATGCAGGTTTTGTTCTACTCACATTGTTCCTGCTGTAACCACCATCATGACAGCTGAGCAGTAGGCTATCATTAAATTTTTGCTATACACTAATCACTCCAATATATTTAGGACTCTTCAGGATACCTGTAGTATTCTGAGTGTGCTGTTCCAACTTTATCACAACAGTGAAGACACTATGCACATTTTCTTAAATCTGACATATCCTAATGCGGGCCTGCTGAAACTCTTGCATTCAGCCTCATCTTCAGTTCACAGATAACTTTTAGGCTAATAGCATACATAATACTTGAGAAAATGACATGGCTACACCTACCTGCTTACTTCTCCAACCATTAGACTGAAGCAGCACCTCCATGAAAAGCATTCTTTGCACATCTGAAGCAGCAAGCAACAAGTGAAAGGGCACAGAGAGAAGCTGTTGAGGGAGAATGTTAAGAAAATCCTGTCAGTTTATGAAAAGAAAACATAAGAAAAGCAGAAAAACATGCAAGGAAACAGAGGAGTTCTTTACCTTGTATAACCATAGATGTGGAAAAACTGCCGAGTCTTCCGAGCACAAAGGATGGGTGAATTCCAATCCTGGGATCATCCAGAGTGGTTCTTGCAAGAAGTAATGGGACTTTCTTTTCCATCACAACGCTGGTTATGCCAAACAGAGAGCTATGCTAAGTACAGATGGTGCTTAGGCAGCTGGGGATGAACCACTTGCAGAAAGAATCCCCAAACATCCAGAAAACAGTTTTTCTACAGATTGCTTAGAAATAGTAGTGAGTGAGGAGAGCACAACTGAATTAAGTGCTGGGCAGTAGGAAGACATGAAACAAGGCCTTGTGAATATATGAGGGTAATTACAGAAATTAATGAGGATTTTATCAGTTGCACATACAGAAATGTGACTACCATCTACTCCTTATCAGTCAGTTTCTCACAGGAAAAAAACACTTTGTGATACATCCTGCAGAGTCTTCTCTTAGAGTCTTTCTGGAGAGCTTGAGAATGATCCAGGCTTGTGAGACTGAGTACAACAGAGTAGCTGAAATGTATTACTGCTACCTTTATTTTGTCCTGTGCTTCTGGAATAACTGCTCCAGAAATAATGCTTCCTCCATGATGGTCAGGAGATTTACCTGTGTTGTATATTTGTTAGTAGCTACAGTTAAAATGAACTCAAATTAAAATTCTCCTTACTGTTTAGGAAATAGAGCTATTTATTGTTGCAGACTTCATGAACTCTTTTATCACTTTATATATTTGTTTGCATTTGTTTTACTGATGAAATGTTATTGCTTTTTGAAATAACTATCTGTCTAATACATTACACAAGTGTCTTCCTTTCTGAATGGTCATACTGTTTTAGGTAGAGTCGCAAGAAGACCACAGAGGCATAAAAGAAATGTAACCATGCTGAAGACATACTGATGAGTTAACTCCGGAGGGGGAAAAGTATGAAAAAGAAAAATGAATGCTAGAGAACAGTGAAGAGGGATCATCTCAGAGAGCAGAAAAAAGCAGAGGTTTTGCGGTGATTTTAAATGAAAAATGGAAAGTGCTGAGATTTTGCAGGAGCTACTGCAAACCTTTCTGAGTAGTCAAACGTTTAAACCATGACGTCTGATCCAAGCATTCCAGAACTTTTCAGTAAGAGGATTTGTCTCTTAATTCTATTGTAAAATCTCAAACAGAATTTGATATTCAAAGGTTAGGCTTACTTTAAAGCATCTTCCTAGTAGTTCTGGGCTACTTTGTGAAGTAGAGTAAATGCCATCACTATTTGGCCAGCATGGCTGTTTTATCCTCACTGGCCTGCTCTTTACTTGTGCCACAGACAGCATCACTGTCCTGAACAAGCACAGTACCATGTGAAAGAAGTTTCACTGCTGCTTCTGGCTCATTCCTCCCACTGGCTTCCCAAGCCTGACAAATCCCATCCTGCATGTCTTGGAAGGATACTTCTTGTTAGTTCGACTCTTCATCCCTCACCTCACCTGTTTTTTACTTTCCTTTTCCTACATGTTGTACGCAAAACTTTGCATCTATTTGTTTGTGTAAAGCTGAGTCTGATTACCTTTTAAGGATCTGTGAAAGAATGTTTTTTATTGCTTTGATCAGTGACCACACATTGGCATAATTAAAGTAGTTGGTGTAGGTTACAGACATTCAATGTTGATGAGTCTGTAGTAATGTTCAGCCTACAGTTGCACACATGATAAGCAATGCAATAAAGTCCATCTGTGAAACATAGCTGATGGGGAGACCTAAAAGAATCTCAGCTAGTGTTATTTCTTGTATCCATGTCTTCCTTTCATGGTAAAGAAGAGTGAATTTAAAGTTCTAAACATGTGATGAAGAAAATTTGCTTCACCTTCTGGACTGAAAGGTGAGAAAATGGCTGGAAATTAACGTAGTAGAAGTGAAGGCAGCTGTTCAGACCCTAACCCTCGGTCCAAGCTCATACAGAACTAAGTAGTTCCTGCTGTTTCACACCAGCAATAGTTAAAAGTTTGGGTTCTGTGGGCTTTTTTTGTTTGTTTGGGTTTCAAAAAGTGCTACTAAGAAACACAGCTACGAAATGCAGCCAGGCAAAATGTGTGAAATATTCTGTGCCTAATAGTGAGGAATTTTGCTTGCCATATTAAAATTAATACCACCAACACTGTTGACATTAATAAGACCTCTCTCATAAATGTTGTTAAGTCTTGAATTTCCAGATAAAATTCTATCAGCTCCTATGAAATATGCAACATTTAGGGAAAGAAAAAAATACAGGGAATGCTGTACTCAGAACAGCCAGAAATGAAAAAAAAGCTATAAAGGAATTTTAAAGAGTATACATTATTTACTCTTCTCTAAAATTAGTAAGTAGATTTTTAACCTCTCTCTTCTGTTAAGCATACAAGGTTTTAAACAAATATAATAACTCCAGCTTTGTGTCATTGCTAATAAGATGTCCCTTCTTTTTAGACAGGGAACAATTATTTTTCTCCTGCTACTCAGCTGCAGAGATAATGAAGAAATTCTTGTATTGTAGTGCTTGTTTTAGACATAACTTGTATTCAGCGAGGAGGAACAAGGCAGTGGGCCTTATTTTGGGGAAGTTTTTTTTTACAGTTCTAGTCAGTTTGCTCTGTCTTGCAGATTGACAGGTTCCAACCCAAATGTGCAACAAACAATTTCTTAAAGTAGTGTTTAAAGGGTCAGTACCAGGTGTTTACAGGATCAAACATGCAGTTACAGAAGATCCACACCTCTTTAAGCAAACAATTCCATGCTGTGTGGGCACAGGCAATAATGGCTTTAGGAAAAAGAAAAACCTTGATGTAGTTTTTCTACTGCATTTCAAATTATATGAGAAAGTTTGAAGAAATTTGTATTAGTAAGTAAGTGGTGAACTTTCCATTTGTATAATACTTGCTAAAGTTTCCTTTGGTCCTGATATTTGCCTGATGACATTGAAACTCACTTAACTATTTAATGTATTATCTCTGAGGATCATTTTGAACTGACGTGTCAGAGCCTGTGCAAGACTCAAATGAACTGTGGCCCTACACTCTCACTCAGAAACAATCAAGGAAGCTTGAACTCTGGGGCCAGGGAGAGGTCCATCTCCAATATCCTTCCTCCCATCCAGTGAAAAACAGTGAGGCAGTAACTGTAATAAATTACAATAAGGAAATTCTTTACAATTTTAGATCTGAAGACAACGAATAAAACTAGTATCTTCACCAAAAATTGCTCTGCATTTTTGTTGAGACTCTGTTTTTCTTCAGTCATTTGAAGCTGTTAGGATACAAGGTTTTTCAGCTATTCAGCAAATTGCAAAATAGATATGTGACTTTATGTGGGTTTTATGACATCAAATCCTTAACCCAATGAATGAACACAATGAAAAATTCCTATAACTTTTTTCCTCCTGCAAATGTAAGACTTTTCCACAGTTATAATGAATGTTATTTATAGGTATGCTATGATGTTATTTGAAGGTACGATGTGCTTTTATCAGTAGGACTACAAGAATTTGTGCCATAATATCCTGTACAAGGCGTGCCTCATCTTTAGGTATTTGTTGCTGAGTTGTTGTTGGGGTTTTTGTTTCCTTGTTTGTTTTTTTCTTTGACAACCCTGAAGTCAGGTACCTTAGGATTTTCCTCAAGTAAGCATCAAAAATGTAAATTTTTCACTTTTGATAGTCCAGAAAAAAATTCAGTCACAACTGAAAGGAATGATTACTGTACTTCTATGTGAACTCCATGTGTGTTAACAACTGGATCTCTTCTACTCTCTCTTATAGAAAAATCTTTTGTGTCTTACCTTGTCCAGACAGACTGTCTTGGTCAACTTCCTTGAAAGGTGGTCCTGTTGTATCTTCAGCTTCAGTTTTCTCTTGCAGAAGACTAGGTGGGATAAAGCTACTTGTTGTATAAACTGCCAGTGTGGTGGCCTGCTCCACTGGAGACTCATAGCCATCGGTGATTAAGTCACTGCTAGCAGAATCATCTGCTGGAGGAGGCAAATAGGAATCCTCTGGTTTTGGAGGACTACTAGTGCTACCCAGAGCACTGAAAGGCACTGTGAAACTTTGGTGGTCAGCAGAGATATCTTCTGTGTCTGGAGTAGATTTCTCCTGAAAGGGTTCTCTGGAAGGTTTGGTAAGGAACACAGGTTCAGATGAAACAAAATTGTTGAAGTATTCAGGATCACTGATGTCTCCACTTAGCACAGGGATTCCAGTTGTAAATTCATTGAACAGAATGTCTCCAGTTTGGCCCACTGTTGCTGGGCTGGGGTAGCCCAGTGGGAGTTCCATGCTCATGGAGTCCTCCTGAAAAGGTTTATAAAAAGCAGCTTTCATTATTATGTTTAACTTTCACTGCTAAAACTACCAACAATCTTTAGCCACAGGAACTTGCAAAGAGCTAACTCAGCATGGAGTCATGGGATGTATGAAATGTTTGGCATGTGATCCTAATTACATTTCCTCTAATTTAAAAAATGGTCAAAGAAAGATGGCTTTCACTATCCCTGTCAATTGCTCTCTTTCTGTCTTTGAAATGTACTACTGAACTGGTGAGACAGTGTAAACTTAGCAATTACAACAGGAAAAGATAATCAAGCAGTAATATTCACTTGTAAATGCTCTAAACAATACCTCCGTTGCAGTATAGCATGACAACATTCATCTTTACCACATTTATAAAAGGCAGATATGAATTTTAGCAAAAGAAACTTTTTCTGTATATTTATGTACATTTTAACACTGTTTAATTTCTTTTTTTCCTCAATTCATGGAGAAATAAATTAATAAACATATCAACCAGTATTAACTTACCAAATCAGGGCCTGCCAGAGGAATAGTGACCATGGCCTGGATATCATTATCAAAATCACTAGATGGTCCAATAGATTCTGGGAAAAAAAAAGAACTAAATTAAATAGTGCACAATATCTCAGCAGAGCAACCCTGAAATCTGGTCAAAATGAACTTGGTAAAAACCGGTATTAAAACTGCCCTCCATAAAAAAATTATGTTTAAAAATCCATGCTAAGAAGAAAAAGCCATAAATTTCTATTTAAGCTGGAAATTATGAGGAAACCAAGGACTTCATATACATTATTCTTTGTACTCCTTTATTTAGAATAAATGGGATAGGTCTGCAGGGAGCTGAACCATGGAAGAATGCTTAAAATCAGCTGAAGTGTGAAGCACTTGGTTAAATCCACTTGGGCTATGATGACTCATTATATTGTGTGTTCATTAAGCATAAATTCTTTTCAGTTTTACCCAAAGTCCACACCATTGCTACACTCAAAGTTTTGGCTTTAGTGCCTGGTGTTTCCCTTCACCCTCACAGAGAAGCTCTTTAAACATAGTTGCATGCAAGCTGTTTTCTAAAACTGGTTATTAAAAAAAACTAGTGGCAGAAAGCTGATTAAAATTGTTATTATTAAAGTGTTCTATTGCCACATTTTTTTCCCTTCTCCTTATGCCTTTTAATCTACATTAAAAGATGAGACTTTATTCTTACTAAAAGTATTAGTTCATTTAAATATATTTTTTTTTGCAAGAAAATGCTGCTGTTTGTAAATGTAACACTTTACAATGTGGTGTGTGGTTTAAGATTGTTTTGGTAAATATACATATGAAAAAATATTTTAAATTATTTTCTCCATTTTTAACCCACCTCCCCAAAACTAAGGCTATGCTACCTTTGAGAAAGATCACTGATGGACTAAATGGGGATATTTATTAGGTGGATTACTAAACAGGATGAAGCCTTTCAACATTCTGCTGGAGGTCTTCACAGCCAGCTGCACTCCACTTCCTTACCATCGAGACTTAGCTTTCAGAAAGCTAAATTTATGTTAGAGGAAGCCCTCACTTCTTATCAAGGAGACTGGGAAATTAAAATGATACTGTGAATATACATAGTATTTCTCACTCCCCACACCTCCCTTATTTTTCTTAGTATGCAAAATATCCAGCTTTTCTAAACAACCAACCAAGGAAAATGGATTCTTCAATCTCATTGGAAGTTAGGCTGTATAACTATAAAGACATTTTGCTATAAAGTTTAACTTAGATCTTCGCATCCTTGGGACACTATGCAACACTTAGGAGAATGAGATACATCAAATCAAAACTATCTGTTAGAGAGCAAAGGAGACCTTATTGAAATTGCGTCAGTTTGAAAGGGTGAGACTTGTGGCTGGCACTGGCCTGCCTACTGACCATCAGTAAACTGAAGTGTTCCAAGGTCCACTGGCAGGGACTGGTCTTCATGGAGTGCAATGGCAACCAGTTGCTGGAGGTCTGTTACTGTGAGTTTAGTTGCTGATATCTCCCTCTCTTCCTTTGGAGAAAGTGGAATTTTTTCATTTTCAACCTTATTAGATCCAATAGTTGAGATGTCACCTGCTGTGCTTCTGATTTCTGAGCCATCTCTCTCAAAGTTTACCACATATCGTGCTATAGTGCTGCTTGATCTGCAAGAGGAAGATGCAAAAATGCCCAGTGCAGCAAAATCAGTTACTGGTGGAGGATTGATTTTACAAAAAAACAAACAAAAATATATGTAACCAGAATGTATTAAGCTCTGTACAAATAATGCAGATATATTTCTTCCTAATGAGACTGTCATCTTCAAATTACTTTTGTAATGCCTAAACCTTTATTTTTTCTATGCATAATTTTTAATTAAAATTACAATATTGAAGAAAATGATAAAAATGTTCTACATAATCTAGTTTAATCTGACCACTCAGGGACCTGTAGAAATGCTAATGTAAATTGAAGTCACAGATTATTGGTTCAAACAGTATTTTTTTGTTTTTTACTCTTTTTTGAAGAACAACAAGAAAGTTAGTTAATACGGCAAGCAAATTACTTTTCACAATGGCAGTTAGTTTTCCATGTCCAAATTAATGATATAGCTTCTCTCTAGAGGTCCTTTTTTAACAGAAGTCTCAAACTTTCACCATTATTAATAAATCAATTTACATAAATGCTAAATTCACCTAATTAAAATGAAAAAAAAGAGTACATTGTAAAACATTTGTACTTCACTATGTTGCCTTTTATAATATCAAATAACTATAGACAGAGGAATCTCACTTTACGTAGCATGTGCTATGTATTTACATTTGTACTACATTGCAAGAATTCAGGAAAAGCATTAGACAATTCTTCCTTTTAAACTACAAATTAAATATTTTGGGAACTGCTAGACAAATTATTCCTCAGCAGCACTTTTAAGCAGCAACAGGCTCTGTAGCTGTTTGTATTACCAGTCAAGATCTCCCTGCATGTCATCAAGCTAGTAACTGGTCTCTTGGCCATTCTATCTGGACTGATAATGGAGATAACAAATCAAATTTTACATACTTACTGAAGATAATGTGTATATGGGAATACTAGGAAGCAACAGATCAAAAATGAAAATTTAACTATTGTTTCCCTATTTATTCTTTTCACTTTCAGTTTATTACTGATAGAGATCTTTAATCATCTGTGCGTGAATTTTCTTAGGTCAAACACTTTTCTTTCTTTCAGACAAAATTTGATTACATGAATATTTCAGATTAAGGTAAAAGCTATCCCTGCTACTTTATATCATAGATGGTGTACATAAGCAGAACACAGTCAATTCAGTTTGTTACATCAAGATAAAAAACATTTATTGATGTATCTATTGACATTTAATAGTCTATAAAATGATTAATCTTAATTATGAATTACAGACGCATTACCCATCTTTCTCCTTCTTCTGTCTTCATTTCATCACATAACGAAGGGCATGATAAAGGATTGCACAAGAAAGAAAAAAAAGATAAATTCATGTATATCAGGAAATCAATCAGTTGTACATCAAAAACCATCTTTTGACAATTTATCTTTTACGTGTCATCTATAATTTTTATCTCTGTGAAAATGGCAGCCTACTCTCCATCGTTTTGCTGTTTGTCTTCCAAACAACAGGGATCTCCATGTTCTGAATAAGGAAACAGGATTTTTGCTTTACCTTGATAGTTTGAAATATCTACTTTCATATTTCCCACTATAAATGGTGCAATTTGAGCACTGCCATTGTTAATCTGTATCTCTATGGTGGCAATGAACACCTGTGACAATAGTAGCAACTATTACTGCTACCACATATGGTGCCTACTCAGATCCTAGTCACAGGGGTAACTTGATCTAATAATTACCTCCAGAAGACAGGTCTATGTTGACTTTCCATTATATAATGCCATTATTTTCCATGATGAATTCTCTAGCATATCTCTGATGTTGTCCTTCCACATTGTCTCAGGGGAAATGTTGCTAAAATGTATATAGTAATATGGCTAAGGGAGAATGGACACCATCACCTGTCTTTGCTGATCTGAAACTCTCAGGAGCAAATAAATTACTAGGTGATGGGAAACAATCCCGATCTTCCACACTGATGAATGTACATTCATATCAGCTCCTAATCCAAGATACTAACCAGAAATGGATCTCTGATCTCCTGAAGTCACAACTTGAAGTGGTGAGGCACTGGAACAGGCTGCCCAGAGAAGTGGTAAATGCTCCATCCCTGGCAGTGTCCAAGGACAGGTTGGACAGAGCCTTAGGGCAACATGGTCTAGTATGAGGTGTGCCTGCTCATGACTGAGGGATTGGAACTAGATGATCTTAAGGTCCTTTCCAACCCTAACTATTCTATCATTCCAGGAGGTTATTTATTGCAATGTGTAACTGTAAGTTGTTACTACAGATATTCTCTGCTTGTTCTGCAGTAGCCAGTTTTTTGTTTTGTTACTTCATAATAAAAATGTAAGCAACTGATTTTTACTCTATTTTGCTTTTCTCTATCCTTTCCTCCAGCAATTTTGAAGATAGAAAAGCTAGGAAGATGCCTGCTCTTTTCTAAAATTGAATTGTAATATGAAAGATCTTCAACATACATTAAATATTACTGGAAACACTGAATGTTCCCCACGCTGTGCCAGAAGCTCATGTGAATTTATGTCTCTTTTTCCTGCTCTTTATTAGCTTTCAGTTTTTGTTATCTCTTACTGTTAATAATTTGTTTTTCCTTTGATTGTTTACATAATGTGCTCTTATCTATGGTTATGCTTCTATATGGTTAGAAGCATAACCATATAAAATACCTAGGTTTTGATTCCTCTCACTTTCCCTGTAGATTCTCTATTGAAAAAAATGCACAGTAGCTTGTATTAGCAGTAAACATACAAGGAAGCTAGAAGTAAAAGAAATGACAAGATAGAACACAAAGTTACTAAAATATGAAACCATTTTAATTGTTTGAGACCCCTGGGAAACACCTATTGGAAAAGATTTTATGTGTGTAAGCATGGATCCTCCTGCAACCTTTTCTTGCCAAGGCACCTTCACTGAGACCTATGAAGGGCTGCACACAAAAAAATAGCCACCTTAATAATCATACTCCTAGCTCTTTTTGTCTTGTCATTTAAGAAAGTCCTTAATACAATATTTCTAGCAAACAATTTCAAAGGATTTGTTGATTACTTCACCCGTCAGCGAATTAAAACTAGTTCTACTTAGTAATTCAAAACCACATAGTCTCACTTGCAACATGTTTGCATTTCCCTCCACATTGTCTCTGTGTTGTTTCTAGAAAACTATTTTTTGTCTATAGCAATACACCCATCACTATTCTATGTCTATCAATGTTGGGAGGATAGAAGGAAGAGGAGAATCCTAGTAGCCGATAGAAAAATGAGTCCCATTTTCGTACTTACTTAAATCCTAACACGTGGATTTCTTTGAATCCTGGAAGTTTCTCAAATATTTTTTGCATCTATAGAAAATAATAAAATCATTAATACATTGTAAGTTCTACTGTTAAAAAGCAAGCACAGGTAGACTATCTGGACAATATTTTCCATATTTCAGAAAGAGCTTTGGGAAACAGTCTCAACTATTGCCCTCTGTGGTATCATCATTGCTGAACTCAAACACAGTATTTAATTTGTACATGCTTCTGTATTACCTGTTAATAGGCAAAATTAAGTATGAAATACATCTTCTTTAGTAATGTAATTATGTAAATAAATGATAATCTAGTTCATAATAAAGCAAGTAAAATAAAATGAATCAAATATTTTTCTCATTTTCAGCAGTTTTAGTCTATGAATAATTTTGTGTTTCAAGTCACCTTAACTGTAAATAGTTAATTACTTAGAAATAGTAACCAAATGCAGGTGGGTTTAGATTATTTGTCAAATCATTTCTAAATTAAGCAGTTATAACTGTCTTGTACAAATAGAATAACTTTGTATATTTTTAATTCTGATGTAAAAAATGTGCAGTTACATGATGAATAGAAGAGACGGTGTGAAGAATAAACAATGAGCAGAAAAGGTCAACTGAGTATACATTTTTCAGAATTTAAGATAATAAATGTTTTTATCAGCACCTCAAAATTAACAATGTTTTGAGACCCAGCAGATTGATCTAGTCTTGTCTCTTTTCCAACTGCAGCAACATTTATGCAGCTAAGTCAAATGAAACATTTTATGTAGATCTACTATGTGAAAGGAACAGGTTTTTTTTTAAACACATAGTTCCACAGCTCCTTTCTGTTTCACTTTCTGGTCCTGTTAAGTACCAGGCAACAAATACATCACCTAAGCCTTTCATCTGCAAGCAAAGCCTGTGGGTTTAGGGGAATTCAGCACTTGAAAAGAAGTGAAAAAGCCTTTTGAGGAATCAGGTGCTTTTAATTCAGCATATCACTTAAAAAGTGCTTGAACTAATGTGGTGATCTTTCCTCTTCCTTGACTATGGTATTCTGTACAAACCCAGCATACATTTAAAACTCATTCATTCATGCATGAGCATTTGTCAGAGCAGGTAGGCAATGGGTGGTCAAACCCACAGGTTTCTTTGCATCTCTTACTTAGGTTAAGTGAAGAAGTAGCATAAGATCAGTGTGTTATCACAGTAACAGGTATCAACACCATATAAGCCTAGAAGTCTTTTTTATCACAGCAAACAGAAGAGACTATAATGGCTAGCACAGAATATAGCCTGCCATCTACCCTCCCCTTGTCCATCTGTTGGAAGAGGACAGCAGGAAAGGAACTGAGGTAAATAGTTCATTTTGAGCTTGGTTTGACTTAGTAAAAGTGGTGCAGAAGTAGCAATTAGACTGTGGGAAGATTTAAAATGTTCATGTGACTAATGCTCACTTAAAATAACAGAGATTAAGGGCCTCAATCACTAGGATGCAATCAATTTCCCTAAATTTAGACAAGCACTATCATTTTAGATGCCTTAAGGATGTCTTCTGCTCAGTTGCTGGTTCTAAAGAGTGCAGCTCTGTCATATTTGAGAGGCCCTTGCAGATGTATTGGACAACCTGAAGCATCTTAAATGGCACCAGATATCCATGTTTAGGTAAATGAATATCCTTTTAGACATATTCTGCTAGCTGGCTATTCTTGGCCAGTCTCTTCTTGCTTCTCTTTATATCACAATGAATTTGATGCCTTTTTTAAAACGGTATGCATATATGTGGCTTCCTATTTCCTGCTTTTGCCAAATTAATCTCAATTTACTGAGTAGTGTGATGCATCTGAATCTGCATTCCATTCTCCAGGTGATTTTAAATGTATGTTGTGGTATATAGATGTACTTCTGAACATTTGCACTCTGATGTTCGCTGTAACTCTTACTTCTTGCTGCATCCTGGAATTAATTATAAACTGAGCTTGGAACTCAACAGCATCACCCTTCACAAAACCTTCTCTGGAATTTGTACAGGAGCTCATGTACCTGGACAAGGTTTTAATTCTGCATCTAATCTCCTCCTTCTCACCTTTTGATTACATTTGTAAAACTGTCTTGTATCAAGATTGCCCTCTGCCTCCTCCATGGCCTATCTTTGGAGAAAGCACATCTGGTGTATTTCATGTTACTGGACTACAAATAATTTTCTGTTCCACATTGAATGTCAAGAACAGCTTTGGATCCTTTAAAGTGGGAGATAAAATTTGATGACAGTGGAAAATAATTAAACAGTCAAGAAACTTTGCATTTCTCCCCCTCCATTTAATGATGTAACTTAAAAGCCAGATTGTGAAATTACATCATTTTATGTGTAGTAAACAAAATTGACAGGCAGTTCTGTTGAAGGATAATCTGGAAATCTCCAGAGAAGGAACTTTTTATCAGCTCTGCCAAAATGTCCTTCAACATTTTCCTATGTATATCTGAAACTGAAGCAGGATAGTTAAATAGCTTACACTAAGGAATGCTCATGAAACAAATAAGAAGATGTAGTTAATTTTACTAACACAATCTTTTAGAAACCTCAACTCATTAACTGCTATCTATTAAATTGATAGCTGAGCAGTCAATATTATTAATTATATGAAAACACTGCAGATGTTCCAGTTCTTACAGATACTCTGGTAATGCAGAACAAAGTGACTGGAAGTCCTTTGAAGAATAGTTCAGACAACAGTAGGTAATTACTGTTAACATTTATATTACATTTCTCAGTAGGTTTGTTGTAGAAATTAAATTATAACAAAGTACTGTCCATGAATTTCTGATTAAGCTCAAATGATATTCCTAAAGTTACTCTGTTCATCAGTTATCTGAATCCCTACCGCTGACAAAGACATTGACTTGTTAGCTTTGTGGCTGAACAGATGGCCTAAATGAGGGGAAAAGCTGACTATACGTGAAGGAAAACTGAAGGTCTTAAGGCAACAGTAATTATCTATTTCAAGTGAGGGCAGTAGATTCTAATTCTGTTTCATGGTGAAGGTAGTTTCAGAATATGAATCTCAGCCAAGGTACAAAGCCAGCATATTGGCATTCACTCAGCCTCCTTACCTGTAGCTGAAATTTGGCAGCTAGTTGTCTGTACTGTGGGGAGTTGGGATCATTAAGTTCAGCTGTGTACTCCTGATCAGTGAGAGTGACACTGAATTCTACCATTTGTTCCACAGGCAGTTCTGGGACTGTATTTGTTCCCAGCTCCTGGAAAAAGAGGGGAAAGGAATTAAAAGGAAGAAATATAACTAGGTGTGCTTTTTCCCCAGTATTAGTAAGTGGAATGGTTACCTTTTAAACCCATCCCCAAAATAACTTCATATATAAAAATACAGCTCATCAGTTAGAGAAAGAGAATTCTGTAATGTTCTATCATATAAACAGAAGATTAAGGAATATGCACTTAATTATACAGCTCCCCTATAGCTTTTGAGGAACCAGCCTTTAGGGAGCTGATCACAAAGGACTAGGCCAAGGAAGAACAAGGAGACCAACAACACGGGGGAACTGCTTAATCCCAGTCTCCCAGTACATCTCAAAAATCATAAATAAGTTATCTTAAAACCATTTTTCCCCTTATATTCTACCTGTTCTTTTGCTCCAACAACTATAATACAGGTGGATAACACAGTTGAGAATACTAGCTTTATATTGCTGTCTTAAATTCTGAGGTTGTAATCATTTTGAAAAGTAAAAATAGCATTTATATGGGATGACTCCAGTGCAATTCCTGCACCAGAGCTGAGAAGCTTGCAGAGGCAGGATGGAGAACAGTGGAGATCTGCCAGGGGTGCGATGGATGAGGCTTTGACCACCATTTCTGCCCTCAAATTCATGGCAGCAGCAGCACCAAGGCTTTGAGTTCATCCAGGCGGGGAGGAGGTGACATGAGCTTCTTCCTACAGCCAGTATGTACAAAGGTAAAAAAACCCCAACCATAGAGCAGCTCTTCAAGGAGCTGCTTTAGGAGATAAAATATCTAGAAATTGAAAAAAAGGCTCAGAACAAAGCCCAGAGGAAAACAAGGGACAAGCTTCCACCTGTGGCTCCTCAGCAAGAACGTCCACCCTCATGCCCTGGTAAGACCTTGGTCTTTCTCTAGGGGAAGGTTCTGGAAGGTTCCCTGAAGAAACACAGCTGTGCTGAGACCAGGGCCACCTCCCTGTCACCACCAGCTGCAGCAATCAGGAAAGGGAAAATAACAGCCCTTCCCATCACCCCTTCCCCTGCCTCAGACATAATCTGTGGTTGCTGCTATAAACTTTTAGCTGTAAAAAATAGCTGTGCTGTATGGCTCCTGTGGGGAGACATCAGTGGAGGTCCCCTGTCTGGCAGATGCTGTCTGGCAAGTAGGTCCAGTACCATCTTCTGTGTTATAAAAAGCTCAGAAGCTATTAGTTTTTACATTATTTAATGAGGATCAAGGTCATAAATTGGTGCAAAATAGGCAATGGCCTTTCATTAAAAGAATGAAGGCTTTGCATAAAAGCTGTTGCAGTACTTTTATACTTTCTACCGTGTATGCAAGAAACATAACACGCTGTTCCAGTACAGAATGGATGTTAATAAAACCCTCTAGTCCTATTAGCAGTAATAGAGGGGAGCAGTCAGGATTTATAAGTTCTAAGTGTTTATAAGATTTCCTCCTCTTTTGTTCTAGCTGAGCTCAAAACCAAAAGGTGAGTGAAAAGTGGAATAGGAAAATGGGCTGCTCTCACCTTCACAGGAATCTTTGTGTCATTAACAATTTCGTTGAGCAGTGTGCCATTAGGTGCAGTTACATATGGAGTCATGGATGTGCCAGGGAAGCCTGGGGGGATTTAAAAGAAAATCAGGCAAGAACAAGTTTGCACATCAAAAATCATTTTCTTTCTCTGTTGGTCAGGTGTCAACTCGCTGAGAATCTTTTCCTTATGGAGGATGTGTTTGAGCACAAGACTCTGCTAGTGAAAGGTGCTCATGACTTATGGCATGGGTAAAACTGCTGCTTTCTATATAGTAAACAGCCTTTCTTTCCAGGGCAAAACATCAGTAGTATTGTATGTGCATGACTCAAGGCAAAAATGGCATGGACATCAATGAAATAATGTGAATTAAATTTGATAATTTCCTGTCGTATTGTGTTGTATATCACCAAATATCTAAGCTTAATTTTGCCAATTGAGATCTTTGTCTCTGTGATAGCCACCTTTCTTAAAGGCTCAATTTAAAGCAACAAGAAGCTTTGACAGAGTTTTCCAGCTAGGGACAAAATTACTATGCTGTCATTTTTAATAAGATTCTGCCATATTTTCGCTCAAAAATATGCATGCAGGATGTTTTCTCCTTGAACCAAAACACTTATATTTGCAGAGTTTTACCATTGGATAAATTTATAATATTATTTTAAAGAACTATAGTACACAACAGTTTTGGTAGGTCTATTTGGAATAATCTGCTCAAATGAATGTCTTGACATCACTGTGACTTTTTGGCTTGTTTGTTTCAGCTAACAGTGTGGCAGCTGACACTTTAAATGTTATTTCATAACTGAAGCAAAATTAGTTCTATTCTCTACAGGTGAAACTAGGAAAATGGATGCATTTAAAGACTGAAACAAACTTGGAATGCTGCATCTGAGTAGCAGACATGGTGTAAACAAATAAAAAATGCTTCTTATAGTTTATTTTGCTAAAGCATGTCCTTGTACTTTACCGTACTTGTCATGCTTCTGCTGCATTCGTTAAATTACAGCCTTCTAAGATCTGTGAATCACTGGTTTTAGCAATTTTATTTAATGGGCAGGCACACAGCAAGCAGAATTGATTTTACCTGTAGGAATGGAGGGAATGTCTTCTAGCTTTTTGCCACCTGTTTTCTCTGTGGATATTTCATCTTTCCTATCAATCAAATAGAAAGGAGTGATTTAAAGATCAGCATGCTCTACTAGCAATGGCAAAGGTGTACTTTAAATGAGAGAATTTATTTCTAATGGAATATTTGATAAGCTCATTAAACAGGCAATGGAACAGTCAATCATATTTTATGTTTAACAGTTTATATATTTCCTTTCCTTTTCTTCAATATGATATTTGATTTTACAGTGAATAAAAATACTGATTTGATATATTACTCCACCAAGGACTACCAACCCTGTCAGGAGTCTGCTTATAAGGTTTCATGACTGATTTTCGCCAGCAGTTAGAGGGATGGTGTCACAGAGATTAAATCACTGCACAGGGTCTGTTTCTTCTCTCTTGGAAGTCCATGGAAGGTTGACCACTGACTAAAATGGAATCAAGACTTCTTGTACATTGTCTAAACCAACGATCATTTCCTTTGCTGTATCTCTTTCTATTAAGATAGTTTAATGAGGGCTCTAATTTTAGAACTAATGGACATCTCATGGTTCCAAGGATGTCTCATATGGTTTAGTGTGAGGAGAGGATGTGTGACTTATTTTTCATAGAATCATAGAATAGTTAGGGTTGGAAAGGACCTTAAGATCATCTGGTTCCAACCCCCTCCCGTGGGCAGGGACACCTCACACTAAACCATGCCATCCAAGACTCTGTCCAACCTGGCCTTGAACACCATCAGGAATGGAACATTCACAACTTCTGTCGGCAACCCATTCCAGTGCCTCACCATCTTTACAGTAAAGAACTTCTTCCTTATACCTAATCTAAACTTCCTCTCTTTTCACTTGTCAGCCTGCATTATAGTATCATAAGAATGCTTCCAACCAATGATAGTTTCAAATCAGATTCCTGGATGAAGATTATTATGAATTTTAGGAATGTTTGTGATTGGGTCTAGATGTAATATTCATGGATTAATGCCTGCCATTGTCCCCATGGTAGGCAGCTGAAAACTCAAGAATATGGTGGGTGTTATGTACAGATTTTCTGCCTCACATCACAGGATTTGGTTTTGTATTGATATTATTTTCTGTTGCAAGCTTTATAGTCATGTGCTGATGAATACATTGTGTAACTGAAACTGTTAACTTGCCTGAAAAGCAGAAGTGGTATGTATACATAAACACATTTTATAATAGATGTGTTCAATTCTAGTGCAGGTAAGTCTATAGAATAATTTCTGTTCTAAAACCAAAATGTTACTCATTTTTAGCTTTTGGAAACATTTAGAGTCTTAGATAAGAATCTTTTAACATTTTGCTATTTTTTTCTGAAATTGGTGGGTGAAGAATTTCAGCTGTTTCAGGTTCTAAGTAGAGTGATAAAACCCCCACAGCATAAAAGAAACCAAAAAACAAACAAAAAAACCAATCGTGGAAATATATGAGGACAGAATTATGATTTCTATAGAAATAGCTATTATTAAGGCAGTGCACTCATGTGGTGGGTTTGTGAAAACTAATAGGAATGAAGGAACTAAGAGCACCGCAGGTAATATATTGTGTTAACTGAGACAATGTGAATCTTGTAGCATAGGCAGAACAGATAGTTGGGCTGCATTTCTATACAGGACCAAGCTAGCTGTTTAATAACATAAAAAACATGAAAAAACTCTATTTACCACATCCTCTGTATACCTTGTGTGGTGAGAACTAAAATATTTGTAGAGTTTTCACAATGTTAACTAATTATGTGTTATGTCTTTAACTGGGGACTGATTTCTTTACATGGCATCTACAGAAGATACAAAATGTTTCCCAAATCACAGAGTACTTAAGATGAAGTCCAACAGTGCATAATCATGGCTGCCTGTATTTCCAGTTAGAATATCAGTAATTTCATAGAATTTACTTCATCTTCTGAACTGTGTCTGGGGAAAACTGTACTGTACACAAAGAGCACAAGAACTGAGATCAGTCACTTCACTTACTGTCTTGCTGCTGCTGTTTGCACTAGACTGAATGAAAAGACCTCCCTTTGGAGTTCTGGGGAGTTTAATTAGGCCCTACATTATTAAAAATATATTTCTGAGAAAGAATAATGCTCAAAGCTCCCATGTCGTGATGAACAAAGATACAAAAAGCCTCTGTGATCATGAGACAGTGTAATTAAAGAGCAGGAAAGATTTTTTGCTGCACTCAAAAATCTAAGAAAATTCAAAGGAAAAAATAATATATAAATCAGAGAAACTCTGGACAATGATTTTTCTGGCTGTATTGTAGTATTTATATGCAAAGTGACGGAATTCAGTGTTGCAACTTTAATCCTGCCATTCTCAGATTTCTGAGCATTGCCAGGAGCACTTTTTTCTTTTTACAAGAATCTATGGAATAAAGCATAACCTTAATTAACCCTATGCTGATATGTAAAAATATAGGACAAAGATAAAGTGAAGGCATAGTGGTTTTATATTACTGCTTAATGTAACCTCCAGATAAACTTTAGTTAAAGGCTGAATTTCCTTTTCAGAATGATAGATGTTGTGGGTAATCTTTTGTCACACTCCCTATCAACACTATTCGAATGCATAGCCCTTGCTCTGTCACTGTTTCATGCTCACGTTAGTCAAAGGAGACGTTCTGTAGGGTCTCAAAGTGAACAGGCAACTCAGACATTTTTCCACCTTCATTATTTGTAATTCAGTCACTGTGTACCATGATACCTACAGTATACAACACAGCTCTCACAGCACACACCAAATACATCACAGTGCTATCTGTGTATCTGTTCACATCCACGCACATCTACACATATCTTTTCCACAAAAGGCAGTAACATGAAGTGGCAAGGTTCTGCTTGTGCTACTTACCTTTCCTGGAAGGTTCTATGTTTTACTCGCTGCAAAAAGATTAAGAAAAACAGCATTTTACTAGTTGATGTATCCAACCATTGAGCAGAAGCCTGTTAGCTCTTTTGTTTATTGTACTTTTATGTTTTCCTTCTAATACATGCCCCCTCCTCTTCCTGAACATTACTTTGTCTTTATATAAGCAGATGTGGAGGGACCTGGGAGTCTCCCACAGTTTCTAAACAAATGTCAGTAATTCTTACCCGTTGGATTATTTCCAGGTGCTCTTGGGAGTTGCTGAAGTTTTTGCCAATGTCAAATATGCAGAAAGTTTCCTTCTGGCAGGCAGTAACCCAGTTCTGATATTCAGAAGTATCAGGAATCCGGTCCAAAAAAATACGAAAGGCTTCCCACACAGCTTCCTGGCAGACTGAGTAAGAAGAAAGGGGCTGGAGATGGATGCTTTGTATCAAAAAGTAAACTTGAAAGCCTCTTTTAAATGATTTGGGATTTACATATTTTATTGTAGTTAGTAAAAAAAATCTAGCTTCTAGGTATTTTTAGAATTTTAGGTTTTTTAAACATTTCTGAGTTGACAGTCATAGAATCACAGAACAGTTAGGGTTGGAAAGGACCTTAAGGTCATCTAATTCCAAACCCGCTGCCATGGGCAGGGACACGTCACACTAAACCATGTCACCCAAGGCTCTGTCCAACCTGGCCTTGAACACCACCACGGATGGAGCATTCACAACTTCCTTGGGCAACCCATTCCAGTGCCTCACCACCCTCACAGTAAAGAACTTCTTCCTTA